>JAACJM010000195.1:0-159641 GCA_013368315.1 Tetrapyrgos nigripes | reverse complement strand
CTGGTTTATGTCCTTTGAAAATCTAGGAAAGCCCACCACTGGCTTTTCAGCGATGGGCTTTATTTAGAGCATCTATCAACATTTTTGACCTCAACAGCTTGCCAGATTGACCATTGTCAGGGCACTTACTGATGTCTGATGGGTCGGTCAAAAAAAAATTTAAGGGCTCTGCAAGGAACCCTACCTACATAGCCACCCCCTTGACAAAAAGGGGTTGACAAGAAATAGGGCACACAAAATTTGTACAGCAGTGTCTTGTGCACACCATATCCCACTGAGGATGCCTATCACATGTTTTTTCATAAGTCTTCCAGGGAGAGAGAAATGTGCATACCAAAAGCTAACAAGAGCATACCGATACCAATGCTGAAGAAGGGAAAGAGCATATTAAGAGGGTCATCCACACCTGAGATCTGTCTGTGTACATTTCCTGCTCCTCGTGTTCAACGTTCATTCAAATTGATTGGACGCAGTAAATGGGAGAGACATGCTTCAAGGAGCATACCTCTCGTGCATGCTCTGGCTGGACGTGGCCCAGGAAGAGAAAGATGGCAGATCCAACAATGATGCCACCCACAAGCAAGCTTATGGAACCCAAAATGCACATGTACGGTCCCCAAATTGTGTAGTTGAATATATCAGGCCAAGGAGGATCTGTTGATGAGAGGGCAGTGGCAGATGCGAGGATGATGCCAGCCTCAAAGATTGTCCAGGTCAGCACTGCATTCAATTCCTTTGATGTCAAACACTTACTGGGGCAAAGGCCATCGCTTCGCGTGGCAAATTATGAGGCCCTTTCACGTAGTCTAACTCAGGTTATGCAGGAAAGTGAGAGAGAAGAAGGGTGTTAAGCAGACTGATTTGACACACTAGCATGACATTGTGGTTATTGACATCAACAGTCCTTGGCTCTGAGTCTGGACATTCCGATTGTCGGGAAGGGCAAAAGACCGGCTGTGGCAACAAAAAGGGGTGGGAGTTTTGAGGTCATGGTAAAATTTTCGATGTTGACATAAGTTAACTCAGCCTTTAAGAGGCCTCATAACCACAACAATCACTGGGGGTAAGGGGCCACTGCTTCGCATGGCAAATTATGAGGCCCCTTGCAAGGGGTGACCGGGCCATGAACCTGTTACATAGGGTTGGTCGGTCGGTGTCTCAGTCTGGGTCTTAAAAAAAAAAACATATCATCTTTTTCTGCTAGAGTTTCACGGGTCCGTACCACTCCCAATCACTCAAAACTGCCTCAAAACACTTTCACTGGCTTCTGGAACTAGTCTGTGCACTGTAGACCTCAGAGTTACAGTATAAAGTAGATACACATTTGTCATGCAGTATTACAACTAAAAATCAAATACCTACTGACTCACGACGACCTGCTCCAACACCAGCTTATCCTTCTGAGTGCTGCTGCAATGGCCCCTGAGGTGAGTAGTAAGCACTGGTATCAATAAATATTGCACTCACATAGCTACAAGGCTAGCACCAGCGGCTGGCCTGTTTGCCCAGAATGTGGAACAGCGGTTAACCCTGGAGCGTTGAAGGATGTTTCAGCAATTCTAAAAACACACCAAGGGCGACGGGCTTGTCAAGAGGCTCGGAAAAAGAGGGAAGACTGGAAAGCAATGTACTATTGCTGATATGTTTGAAGGCATGAGGGTACTATACTGTGTCTTTGTGTATTTGACGAAGAACGGAGTCGAGTTTACACTTCTTGAAGGGAAAGTGGGGCGAATAATAGGTGCTATAGAAGAAAGGTGAGTGAATAAAACACTCTCATACATGATGATACTGTACACTGGTGATGCAGAGAAAGGATGACGCGTACACCTGCGCGACCGACCTTCCATATATAGTAGCTTAGTCAGCATGTCAGTCGGCTTAAAAAAAATTTTGACCCAATATAACGGGTTCAAATTCCGGTCACCCCTTGGCCCTTGCTTGAAGTATCGGATAGCAACATTAACAGCCCACTTGCTGTTGTTGTCGCTGCTGCAAGTGGAGATGGCAGGCTGTGACACAGTTTTTTTTTATTTATAAAATATCGTGGTTGTAACCTTAGAACCTCCTTTATAAAAAGCGACGGTTGAACCTTGGCCACACGTGATTAGAGCGGCTTACAAAGCGACCTGCCCTTTTCAGCTGTAGCTTATGGACCCAGCATGTTCTCTCTCAGAGAATGCCATCCTAGGCGTAGCTCGGCACCAGGCTGCCATCGGATTTTTCGGAAATTCCTGGGTTAGCTCGGGTTATTCGGAAAACGCTTGGGCTCAGGCTGTTCTGTTCGTGGGAACATTCCCGCCCTCCCTGCGCCCACCATTGCTGCTATATATTGCCCCACTACTGTATTATACCACAAATTGCATTAGTACATCAGTAAGTACTGGTACATGAGCTTAACTGAGGTTGCTGTTGGGTCTGCCAAAAGGATGCTTGTCTGGTTATTTGGAAAGCGCTTGGGCTTGGGCTAATCCGTGCGTGGGACTATTTCCACCCTCCTTGCGCGGCCGCCATTGCTGCTATATATATTGCCCTACTATTAAACAAATTACATTAGTACATCTGTAAGTAATGGTACATATGTGAAACTGAGGTTGCTGTTGGGTTTGCCAAAAGGGTGCTGTGGGCAGGGACCACGCTCTGGGAATATTTCCGCCCTGCTTGGGCAGTGGGCACCTGCCCATACATTATTGGGCCCATCAAGGGGCTATCGTCGTACCCAGCGAAAACGGATTTGGCTGCGAAGATATCAGGGTACCCTCAAGGAGAGAGAGTCTTAACTCGGATTTATCAGCGCGAGCATTGGTTCCCATGGCAATCGGGGTCGGGTCGGGCATGGTCCCTTCTTTGCTCCATGCGCCATCATTGCCTATTCTCCTAAATAGATACACATGGGTGCATCTGTGGTGTGCTGCATCCTACATAATGCCCAATGTGTTGATAGAGCCCTTTAATGTAGCATTACTTTGCTTGGATGGGCTCAGTGCCTTGAATCCCCCAATTTGTTGTGCACCTAAGTACAATTACTGATTAATTCACGGTCATGGAGAATGCTCATAAGTCGAGGAACAGTGCCATCATTCATTGGCCAGGGATTTTGGGTATCAAATGTCAATTTGCACTGGATCAGCAGCAATTGTGGCTGAAAAAGTGACCATCATTGTAAATTCTCGGGCGTGTATGATCTGTACCAGTCAATGGTAGACATATGAGTTACACATCAAATCAATTTGAGATTGCTTTCTGGCCAACAAGAAATGGCGCCAAGTTGCTGCATGTGTAGTTCGATGTTAATTCAACAATCATTCAGTATATGTCATATGATACTTTCTGACTTGAATGAACCATTTAGATCACACCCAGAGCTCCAAAATAAGAATTTTACATGTATATGGATTCAGTTTTAGGTCTTAGTGCAAAGTGTCAATATATGCAGGGGGATCTAGCAAGCGATGTATGCGTTCGAGTCTTTGGATGATTGCTTTTTTGCAGTTTTTTGCATCCCAAAGTGCTTTTAAGGCTCTGCCGATTTTAGATGGCTATAATATAGTTGGATACTTTATAATTACTCTTTTCTATGTCACTCACAACATTTCTCTATTTTTTGGTGATTTTAAGACCACTACATCATACCTCTAATACAAGACGAATGTCCCCAATTGACCATTTCATGACCATTTTGGATTAACTCGCAAGTATATTGCACATCACTCAAACAATAGCGACAAGAAAAATTCATGCAGTGCTCATCCATATTTTAGACCTATCCCGAACTTCTCCGAGGTTTAAAACGCCTGTAGATACAACATGAGTCGAAGCAAAGCTCGAGATGGCGCGCTAAGCACACAGGAAACGCGTGAGAATCTACTGTTCGACGGTAATTCGACGGTAATTCGACGGTGATTCGACGACGCGTCATCATCGTTGAGCCGCCAGCGCGTCCCTTGGGCATCCCCGCTACTCTTCTGTGTCCATGAAGGACAACGATGGACAGCCACATGTGTATATAACTTCTCTCATAGAAAAAACCACCTCGTTTACAGCTACTTGGCCATACATCGCCATCAACTTTTATGGTGCGTTCTACTCCGCATCTCATACCTCTGTAACTCATACCTCCACCTGCTGGTTCCAAATTCCTTCAGAACATCTATAGCACCCTCATACCAAACAATGCTCTCTTTTCAATCAGCCCTCGCCATCCCTTGCCTGCTAAAATGGTCATGTTTGGGGGAAGTAATCCTGGACAAGGGGAGTTAATGAAATGGGTGAAGGAGCACCAGATAGGGTTAACGATGGATCGAGTGGCCTTAAGACTGGTCTAGATGCAGTGATGTAATGGGTCAGGAATGAGTCAGGCAAAGCGAAGGGGAGCAGAGGAACGTCGTCCCATTTACATGCCCTAATAGGTTTGTTGGGACTCTTTAAAGGGACCTAAACACATTGTAGATGCAGGACTGCTAGGGGGAGTGGATCATCAATAGAGACTGAGGGGGATTATAGGGTTTGTGAGTGTTCTTTTCATTTCTGCTCAGTTTTGTTTCTCTCTTCCAGGTCCTTTCTTCGAGTCGCTTCCTTTTTCTTTCGCTTGGGCTTCCATACTGACTTTTTCACCTCTGATGGCCTTCCTCTCATCAGACTCATACCTGGAAAACCTGGACTATGGATGTGTGCAAGACGTAATGGTCATGGTGTGGTACATATTTTAATTCATTGTTCGTTGTTTGTTCTTCTCCCTTTCCCCTCTTTACAACTTGGCTGACTTTTCTTGAGCCAACACGCAACATCTTCCTGTGCTACACATCGATACAGTGTGGTACCAGCAAGAATATCCACCACTGCCCCTGGCCTCATCAAACTTGTGCAAGGAGGAATTTGGGATGAGACGAGAAGGTGTTTTGAGCTGGCGGAAGATAGGTTGCACAGGATAAAGATGCTAAAGGTTGTATATAGCTAGAGCCTACATACTATACACAACGAGATATATTTTTTGTGAATAAAGATATGCTACTGATCTGTATGTTCCCTGACACGCGTTACTATACGACCGCCAGATTATGTACATGCTCAATTTGGAAAGTGGCCGTCCCAAGCCGAGTTACAAACCAAAGCCGAACTGAGGAACCTTGGAGAGCTATGGACCTCGGTCCATAGTTCTCAGCCTAGGATCTAGTCAGCTAAATGTGCGTCATACCTGGTAAAAGCGAGTCGACACGCTGGCATGACATCATGGTTGTTGACGTCATTAGTCCTTGGAGTCCAGACTGAGCCTAGACACTTCGGTTGGCAGTAGATACCGGTTACGAGGCCTTTAGGCTGAGTTAGCTTAGGTCGACCTCGAAAACTTTTCCACGGGTTCAAACTCCCACCCCTATTTGTTGGCGCTCGGCAAGCGCTCATGTGGAATCACGGTCGAGACCATCATGACGTTGTTCACGGCTTCCTCGGACAAATGCATAACCAAGGCAGCGTAGGCAGCATCAGGGTGCTCCTTGTCTTCCTCCTTGCTTCCTCCCCCAATCTGAGGGCCTCGTAGCTTGCCACGCGAAGCGATGGCACTTTACCCCAGTTAATTTATGTCGTAGCGACCTCCCAGATCTTTTCCACGGGTTCAAACTCCCACCCCTGTTCGTTGGCGCTCATTAGGCGCTCATCTGGAATCACGGTCAAGACCCATCAAAGACCCATGACGTTGTTCACGGCTTCCTCAGATCAACACGAGGCCTTTCTGTCGACAACCACAACGTCATGCAAACGTCATGCCAGCTGTCAGCGTGTCGACTCTCTCGTTTTCACTGCCAGCGTCGACAATGTCCACCGCCCTATTCCTCCACTCCTCAAGCTTGCATTCGCATCGAGTACAAACCTCGTAATTCTTGTCTTCAAATCCTCTTTTGTTGTTTTAGCTCTCTTTCTCTCAGCAGCTGCAGCGTAGTCAATATAGGAGTAAAATTTTGGCTTTATTAAACAGGCCTCGTAGCTTGCCACGCGAAGCGATGGCTTTTTACCCCAGTAATGAAAAGGAGTGGGAGATTGAAGCCGTGGTAAATTTTGCAACTCAATTCGAAAAGTCACGGGGTCTCCACCTAAGTTAAAAGTTAAAACTCGGCCTTTAAGAGGCCTCGTAATGTTACCGAGTTTGTTTTGGGCATCCGCGGCGCTGCTCTCCCATACCCCCCCATCATCATCGTAATAGTGCACGGCAATCGCTGCCCAAATGGGCTCAAGGCTCATTTGGCTGAAGGACATGAGGCAAACATCTCTGTGGGAGTTGGATACCGCTTCAGGACGTGTTGTTCGCGGTGGATTTTGCTCTTTGGACAGTCTGTTGAAGAAGTCTGAGTCTTCGGATGTACCCTCGTATTGCAGTGCTCGATAGGCAGTTTGGAGGGCAATCCTGCCTGAGAGCTGGGCTGTGAGTTCATGTTAGATGGGTGCGTTGTCGAATAGTTCCAGTTTTTGACATATATTCAGTAGTAGGAATGCATTGTCTTGCGTCAGAGAGGGAGCCTGAGTAAACCCAACCGAACTGATCAGGCGGTGCCACAAACGCCACAAAATGCAGCAATATCAATGGTCGTTTTCATTTCGAAAGAATGAAGAGTGAGGTTGTAGATTCTGGTCATCGAAGGTGACTCCTCTTCGCATTCTCACTTATCTTACACCTTGCTGACGCCTTGTGTCTCATATACTCAATCCTCAATCTTAACTGCAGTGCGGGTTTGGTACGGATGAGAAGGGAAGTGAGAGCATGTTAGTGGGAATGGTAGTGGTTTGCATAGACGCGTAGCTGTAGACTTAATCGTTTGAGGAGCCAGAGACTCGGAGGACGCAATTGACACACGTAAGTACTAGTACTACTCCCTCTCTCACCTCGAGCACACTCCCCTTCCTTCATTCCCACCAGGTCCAACCAACATACTCTTACCCTTGGCATTAATCTCACTGGTCAGAATGGTCTAGAATACTATAGGTCTAGGAACGAACAAACTTAATGGCAAACTTGTCTCCTCTTTCTGACCATGGTGTATTTCGAGTCTATTCGCTCATTCCTTACTATATTTCCAGAGTTTCAGTGAGTTATTGTTAAGCAGGCATGGTATGGTCCTGTACACTACTAAACGCAGTGGCAACTACGCAACTTACCTGGGGATAAGAGATAGCTTGTTAGGCTTGTTAGAGGCTTGTTAGAGCGATGTGGGTTAAGTATGAAACTTGTTATTTGGAGGACTATCTACGAGTCCTTATATACCTTTGAGGAGGTACAAATACATGTAAACTAATACTAGAGTAACAATAAGATTCTATTGTACTTGATAGAACAATGCTGGTTTCGTACACTATTGTCGTACTACACTTATTGTCTATATAATCTTATTGTTCTATTTATAACTACTACTATTGTTCTACATAGATGTCGTTGATGGCTGCGACTAAATGCGCCAATTCAACACTCCCCCTTGCTAAGCTGCATGGTAGTGCGCGTAAGCATAGGTAGGCGCTGTAAGCAGCCATGGAAATGAAGGGATCGATGCAATTTTATAGGACTTTCTTCAATTATAAAACTGAAGTCCTAATTGTTTCCTGAACTTCTCAAACTTTACTTGATCTAAAGCTTTAGTGAGTAGATCTGCAGGGTTATTGCTTCCTTCAATGAAGAATAACTTGACTGTCTCGTCGATGACTTTTTCTCGAACAAAATGATATCGAATATCAATGTGCTTGGTTTGCTTATCTGTGACAGGGTTTGATGCAATAAAAATTGATCCCTGATTGTCACCGTAAATTGGAATAGCGTGAAGAGGATATTCGATTTCACTGAGAAGAGTCTTGAACCAACATACTTGTCGACTGCAGTCACTAAGCGCCATGTATTCAGCTTCAGTCAAAGATAGGGCAACTGTTTTTTGGTTGTCTAGACGTCCAGCTAAATGGTGCTTGGGCTAATTGGAGAAAGAAGCCAGTTTGAGATTTGCGAGTTCCAGGATCTGATCCCCAATCGGAGTCTGTATAGGCTGATAAGCCTTCTCCCCCTCGACCGTTGTACACAAGAGCATATTTTCTAGTGCCAACGAGATAACGGCAAATGTCTTTCGCCTTATTGTAGTGTTCTTGTGAGGGGTTTGCAGCAAATTGCGCAAGTTTTGTGACAGCAAAGGAGATATCAGGACGTGTTCCTAACATTAAGTAGAGTAAGGATCCGATTATCTCCTGATAACTTTGACGAAGAGTATAATTGACAGGAGTGTCTTCTGGAAGAGGAAGAGGGTGATAATTGCCAGGTAATGGGGTAGCAGAAGCTTTCGCGTTTTGCATTCCATAAGTCTCTAGGATTTTATCCAGATAAGCGCACTGGTCTAAAGAGATCTTGCTGCCTTTCCTGGTAATTCTCATCCTAAGGAATTCTTTGGCATCGCCTAGATCCCTACATTCCCATCTCTTCATAAAGTTTCCTTTGAGTCGTAAGACTAAGGTTTTGTTAGCTCCACAGAATAGAGCGTCATCCACATAGACTACGGCAATGATGATAGAATTTTCAATAAGATTATTGTTGGCGTCATAGCGTTTGTGAATGAAGATTCCGGCGTCGGAAATGATTCGTTTAAAACCAAGTTCCGCCATGGACTTATCAAGACTTTTCCACCATGCAAGTCCTGCTTGTTTGAGTCCGTAAAGAGCACGAAGAAGCCAGACGACTTTATGCTCTTGTCCTTTTACTTTAAAGGCTTCCGGTTGTTCCATATAGATTTCTTCATCGAGTAAGCCATATAAATAGGCTGATCGGACATCGACACTGGAGACGTGCCAGCCCTTAAGTGCAGCTAAAGTGAAGATTAAGCGCACAGTCTCGAATCGAACAACAGGCGAATATATTTGATCAAAGTCTATGCCTTCGACCTGTGAAAAACCTTTTGCAACGAGTCTTGCCTTTTTACGACCATCAGTTTTGATGTCGAAGACCCATCGGTTTTTGATAACTTTCCTATCTTTAGGTCTTTCGACCAATTCATAGGTGTCGCGCTTGCGAAGAGCCTCTAGTTCTTCGCGGCAAGCAACTTTCCATTCCTCTTGCTCAGCTATAGGTAAGCAAGCAATGTCTTTGAATGTCCATTCGCGAATGTTACGAACATTCGGTTGATTCCCATCATTCTTCGAAGTAACTTTCTGAATAAGCAAGTGGGAATCGATTTCTCCAGGAGCAATTGCCTGCATAAGCAAGAAATTTATAGATACTCCCCCTTCACGGCATGGTTCTGCCATTTCTTCTGATTCAGGGCGTGCAGAGTCATCACTCTTGGCTTGCTGCTCCCCCTGGGGTGCGCTTCCGGATGCAGAACTAGGTCCGGGAACCTGTTGCTCTGCAGCTTGTTGACGTCGGTTTTCTCTCCGAGCGTCTCTCTCTGCTTTAGCTTTTGCTTCCGCTCTTTTATCAGCTGCGATTTGAGGTTCAAGATCGCGTTCAACTTCTACAGGGTGTTTATCTCCGTATCGTTTGGGTACAGTACCAGTACGCTCGCTTCGACGCATTGGTTCTGTTTGTGGCCGTCTTTGTCTAGGAGCTCTGGGCTTTCGAGGTGCCTGAGGAGGTGGTGTCTCCACTGGCGGCAGTGTTACCGTTCTTCTAGGCTCAGAGTCACTATCCGGAGACGAAGGCGGTGGATCCTGTTCAGGTTCGTCATCACGAAGTTGATCAGGTCTCTTTATTGAAGGGATGCGAGGAGGACGATGACTAAAATCTTCATCATCATCGTCAGGGATTGGTTGTAGTAGAGGAGTGTCATCGTTTTGCGACGACTCGATAGGAAGTTGTTTCGAACTTCGAGATTGAGTTTTACATCGAGGAAAGAAGTCTTCCTCAAACACGGCTTGCGGGGATGTAAATTCTGCATTGTTTGTACGCATGAAAAGATTTCCACGTTCTCCTGGTGCTACACCAAGATACGTCATGAGTTCTGACTTGGAAGCGAGTTTGTTCTTTCGAGTTTCCTCGGGTTTAAAGACATAAGCTCCACAGCCAAAAACTCGTAAATGATCAATACGCAGTTTTTCCTTTTCAAGCATTTCAAATGGAGTTATCCATTTGTGTCGTCGTAAGGGAGTACGTCGATAGACATACAATCCATGACGGACAGCATATTCCCACCAAGATTCAGGTAGACATGCTAACTTCATCATTGCCAGTGACTTATCCATTAGAGTGCGTATAAAGCGTTCTGCTCGACCATTCTGTTGATGAATGTATGGTGCACTGTTCAGGATTTTAACACCTTTTTCGAGTAACATTTCTCGGTAGGTGCCTTTGATGAATTCACCACCCATATCAGACATCCACTGTTCGACTTTCGTCTTATATTGAGTTTCTACCATCGCAAGGAACTGGCGAGTGGCAGTCAGTGGTTGTTTTTTGTCTTTAAGAAAACGTATCCAAGCATCTGAAGTGTAATCATCAAAGAAGACGATTATATACTTGCACTTGTGGTAGGATATCGTGGGGTATTCATGTAAATCCGTATGGATAATTTGGAAGGGACGAGTAGCACGTCGTTCGTTAGGAGGGTAAGCCTGTCTGGGAGTTTTGCCTTCAAGACAGCCTTTGCACAACGGAAGTTCCTTAGGAATGATGAATTCAGGAGTGCCAAGGGTGTGTTGTCGGACATGTTTTAGAACATCACGAGAGGGATGCCCTATATGACGATGTAAAATCTCATAGTTGATAAGATAAACCAAAAGATTGGCTTTAGAAGCAACAATTTTTGATTTGTGTGGAAGATAGTATAGCGTTTCTTCCGGTATACGCTTTGAGAAAGTTAAGAATGTTGTATTTCTCGAAATGGTGATATGATCGGAGTTACCGCGCATAAACATGTTGTCATTTAAGAATTGACCAACAGATAAGAGTCGTTGATTTAGATCGGGAATGTAATACACCGGATATAATTTCATAACTCTTTTACGTTGAGAGATCAGGACTGTTCCGGATGCACGAATGTTCGTGAATCCATTGGCAGTTTTCACTGGAATTGGTTTTATATAACTCAATTCAACAAAGTCATTGATGTCGAACGTAAAATGCGCTGATGCTCCAGAATCAAGTAACCATCCATCACTGAAGTGGATTTTGACAGTATCAGATCTCTTCTTCTTACACTTCTGGCATAGTGAGAACAGAGTGCCACAGGCACATAAATATTTATTGTTGCCGCCAGGGCTAGTGTACAGATCATTATAAATAAAAGGGGTTGTTAAACCCAGAGGAGCGGTATGTAATAAATATATACATGAAGAACCTGCTTCCAAATTACGAGCTGCTGGAAAAAGCGCATCAGTACTTTTATTCATAAGATCTGAATTGAGATCTGACCTGAGATAACCGTTGTCCATGCCGGAGACTTCAGAGTCTAAGGACCAGCCATAATTATTTGCGGCATTGACGGTAACCATGACGGGGGTAGAAGGTCGTGGACTTGGAATTCCGTACGATGAGGTGTCCTCTATGGGTGATGTAGGAAGACTCATCCTTCCGAGGGATGGCGGAGTCGACATGTACTCGAGGTCGCTGGTTTCGGATAGGCTTGGAGACATGCTCCGGAGTTCTGGCATTGAACTCGGAGTTGGAGCCCTGGAGGGTAATTCCATCCCTCCTAGTCCGATTGTTGTGTCTCGCTGCCAATCGATTAGCTCGTCGTACCTTCCATCCTCATTTTGGAGATGAGGAGTCAGCCATTCCCATCCCGTCAAAGTCGTTCCAGGTGTTGGGCTTGCAACACGGCTGGACGGTAAGGATTGAGTGGTCATGCCATTGGGATGTGCAGGCTGTGAGCCACTTGGCATCTCGCTGCAGACTGCAGCAATGTGTTGGGCCAGTGAAAGAGTGCCCATTGGGGCAACGGTGTTCAGTGTTGCTCGGAGAGGTTCCCCATAGATGTGTAGGGAATCCTCTGGATTCTGGAACCTCTCCCCAAGGTGCATTGCGCACTGGAGTATATCGGCAGCAGGATCCTGGGCAAGAAGGTCGATAAGTGGAACAGGAGTCCTGGTGTCCTGAGGCACCCTTGCACCTGACTCCATCATTGTGGAGCCAAACACACTTCCTAGTTCCGATGTGTTCACCAGGGTGTCCTCGTTCGAATTGGCATCTTCTCCCTGAACACATGCCATATCGGCATCTGAACCGGTCTGAGTTCCGGGATATTCACCGTTCCAACCATTCCAGTTACCAGCATCACCCCAACCATCAGAAGATGATTGAAGGTTGTTCCAATAGATGCGTTCCGTGAGAGTGCGTTTGGGACGAGGAGCAGGAGTAAGTGAAGTGAAGGAGGAAGGATTGGTATGAGACATGACAACATCTTCAAGAGTAGCAACAGTCTCACCAGATGGTCTAGCGCCAATATTGCGTGCAAGGTTGATAGCTCTTTTGGTACCTGTGAAGAAGGCGTCAAAAGGCTTTTCCGTTTCTATAAAGAATGGCTTACGGGTATCAACTGCAGCGGGCGTGTCGACGACGGTGACTGTGTGCATCATGGGAGACATATCACCATGAGCAAGATGTGCTTGGCCCTGTCTCTTGGCCTGTTCAAACTTTCCAGCTCGACCTCCTCGACGGAAATGAGCTTTTCCCTTGCCCTTTCCCTTGTTATTTCCGTTAGCGCCGCTGCTGCTGCCACTTGGGCGCTGCTGCTGCTGCTGTTGGAAACTAGGGTTACCGTCCTTTCGCTTGACAGCTGAAAGACAGTTGGCTTGGGCTTTCCCTGAAGGCCCCTTGAAAGCTCCTTGGCGAGATTCCCAGATATTGAGAATCTCGCTTTGTAGATCATCAAGATTTTGATTGTCGACTTGTTGAATGGAACATTGAGTATACATATTGATGAGATACTCATATCTGGGGGGTAGTTTGGAGATGATGAACATGATGATGAGGAAGTTGGTGATTTTTGTAAGGGAATTGCCTGAGGGGTCGTCAGTAGGGATACCGGCGGCACTGACCCTATCGAAGTGCATGCAAATAAGCTCGATCGCAGCACTAGGATTAGCGTCGTTTGGAATGGTGATGGAGGTAGCACTTTTGAAATCCATGTAGATTGCGGAAACACCAGGTTTCCCGTAGGTCTTCTTGAGAAAGACCCAAATTGCCTTGGCAGTGGTCATTCCGAGCGTCTTCTGACGAACAGGAGGAGAGAGACGAAGTTTGATAGACCCCATGGCCTTATCGTTCTTCTCATCCCAGTCAGCCTGTTTCTTTTGAGCCGTCGTGATAGCCTCAGCTTGAGCTGCTGCATCTTCAGCGGATAGAGGAGAGACGGTACTCACTTCGGCATCATTAGGGCAATCAGAGCTAAGGACAGAACTAAGTCCAGTAGCCTGCAACCAGGCGAGAAGGATGTCAGCCCAGATGTTGAAATCAACACCGGCAAAGATGGGTACAGTAGTCATCAGGATGTTGGAGGACATCTTTGATAATATCTGGGGAAGTCAACTGTCAGCATGTATCCATATGCAGAATAAGAAGGCAGCATTAAATGCGCCATGCGAAAGTGAAAAGAGGCAGCGATGAACGCGCCATGACAGTGACTACTCCCCTAGATTGTCAACAACTGCAGCTGGACATAAGTCCTGCACTGTTGGACATATCATCAAGCCATTAAAGGCGATGCAGGCTGCCACAAAGGGCGCCACAGGCTGCCATGAAGGCGCCATCCAGGTAGTATGCGAAGTCTATGGTTTGCAGCCATTGAAGGCGCTCCCAAGGGCCTTCGGGGCCCATAACCTGTTAAGCAGGCATGGTACGGCTTGTACACTACTAAACGCAGTGGCAACTACGCTACTTACCTGGGGATAAGAGTTAGCTTGTTAGGCTTGTTAGAGGCTTGTTAGAGTGATGTGGGTTAAGTATGAAACTTGTTATTTGGAGGACTATCTACAAGTCCTTATATACCTTTTAGGAGGTACAAATACATGTAAACTAATACTAGAGTAACAATAAGATTCTATTGTACTTGATAGAACAATGCTGGTTTCGTACACTATTATCGTACTACACTTATTGTCTATATAATCTTATTGTTCTATTTATAACTACTACTATTGTTCTACATAGATATCGTTGATGGCTGCAACTGAATGCACCAATTCAACACTGACAGATGATGAAATGTTCTGCCTCGTTGAGGATGCTGAGAATGCAAGGTTAGCAGAGGAAAAGGAAGCAGAGGAACGGAAGGAGGGAGAAATGGCTTGGAAGGAAGAGATGGAGAAGTGGGACACAGAGGAAAAAAAGAGAGCTGCGAAGAATGCCTTGAGGCTGGAAGATTATGAAAAGGAAGTGAAGAAGTGGATGGTGGAAAAAGACAATGCAAAATATGAAAAGCGACGGCCACGTTGGAAGAAACCTACCAAGCCCACCTCGAAGAATGATGGCCTCCTTCGAGCTACACCAAAACCCAAAAAATCTGACTTCGTCAAGTCAAAGACACGGACTCGGACCACTGGCCCTCCTTCTAATCAAGTGGCACCATCTCAGGCTCAGCAGAATAATGATGGAGGGAGTGAGGATAGTGATGATAGTAATGAAGGAGCAGATGTGAACGGCGACGTCAATGACAGTGATGGACACTCAGACGATGAATAATCAATAGAACACCTTGTATTGAGTACTACAAATGGTTAGCTCTATTCAGTCGTCAGTTCCTTAGTATCCTCGTCCTCTTCGTCTTCAGTATCCTTGTCCTCTTCATCTTTAAGAGCCAATTTCCGGCTCACAAGTTCTACAAAGTTGAGAGCATCCCGCATGCTAGAGAGCTGCCTGTCCACTCCTCTTATTGTCCATGCGGTTTCCATCATTCGTTCTTTGTAATCACTGAATAGAAGATCGTGCAGAAGCTCTGCCCCTTCGATGAGGGTGATGGCGTGTCTGTAGCACTGATCACCATGGGTTTCACGGACTGGACTAGGAGTGTCTGTAAAGGCAATGTAAGGAAGAGAACCGTAAATTGCATATAAGTTATAACATACCTGGATAAAATGGATATTCAGGACTCGCAGAATGAGATGAGGTGCAAACACGTTTGCGTTCAGGGGTGGAGGGAACACTGCCGCCAGTACGTTTGGACATTGGTAGTGGCCAAGATGTCAGTCCGCCTTTGGATCGCAATAGGCGAGATAATCGGATCTGCCCTAAAATGGGAATCACAGCTGATGTGACAAGTGTCCCAAGGACTCAAATTCAGCCGATAAGAGGATTTCTTAATAGATTGTCTTCATCGGACACATTGTCCCTTCCAAATGCTTAGCAGTAGTAGTCAAAACTCATCTAGAGATATTTATCGTGGTGCTTGTCAACTTTGTTCGTCCGAAAACTCAGTCTCCTTCAATTCCGGACCTCTTCTAAATTTCGGTGTATCAAGGACCCATGGAACCCTGTATGTACATATGTCATTTTGCAACCAATAGTATACCTTCGTCACTAGACTCATTCCCCAGTCGGTTGGTTCAACGTGCCCACGAGTGTTCGGGGCTCCCCGTCTCCACACCGAGACCAACTAACACAGTGACAAAAAAAAATATCCAAAAAAAGTGTTCGTGTTCGTGTTCATGATTGTAATAATGTAATGTGCTATCAGGCCTACCATAGCAAGCCCCCCTTCTCCCTCCCATTACCATTCCTCCCCGTCCTCAGACAGGACACCAACTCCAATACTGGATAGGAAGACGGCGTCGAGGGGGCCTACACACGAGACTGAGACCGAGACCGAGATCAGAAACAAGACCTGAAACCAAATTCAAGAACCAAACATGTTTGCGAGTATGGATGGAGGGGGGATGATGATTTGGTTTGGCGGGGAGGAGAGAAGAGAAAGATGGGAAGGGAGGGTGGTGGGGGTTGGAATCAACAACGTAGTCACAGCTGACATTGTATACGTTGGACGCGGCGAGGCCGGTAGTGGGGATGGGAATACAAGAAGGAGAGGAAGGAAGAAGGAAGAGAACGTCAGTAGTCCGTTGCTTTGCTTAAATGCAATCAAAGACATAGAGAGGAAGAAAGAGAAGATGGGGATAGCAGATTATTGATAGGTTTCAGCAGTAGGTGAAGACGGAAAAGTTGGGTGGGGTAACGAAAAACACCACAGAAAAACAAAAAACGACGAAAAAGAACAATACTCACGTCCACCTGTTACATCACCCCCTCTCCTCCTCTTGTACGCACTCATAATCGGACTTGGAGTAGGCGGCAACGCCGTCGTCGTATCCGCACTCGCCGCCGTCGCAGTAGAAGTCGTCGACCCAGGTGACATTGAGTAGTGGTAGAAAGCGGCGAGGGTGGGTATTTCACGTTGGATTTTGAGAGTGAGGAGAGGGGGTTGTGGGATCTGGGAGAGTATGAAAAGACCTTGTTCTTTGTTGGGGTTGTCGTTGGAGTAAGTGTAAACGGTCTCTTCGTGTTAGACATGGTGAAGGCGATGCCGGCAGTGGTGGAGTTGGGGGGAGAAGCGCTCGGGGGTATTGTACGACGGGATGGTGGAGGGCATTAGCTTCGTCTCGTCTCGTCTGCAAAGGACCCACCAAAGACACAAAGCAACTTCTACCCCCAAATCTTCCAGTCGTCCCTCTCCACTTCCACACCGTCTTTGGTCACCATCATCCGGTTGAGTCCATCCATGATACTCATCACTGTATTTCCAATACTTGGAATGGGGAGAATATACGTTAAAAGTACGACGGATAAGAGAACAAACGTGTTTTGGCGGAGGAACGGTTCGGTGTCACGGTGTGTGATGGGAAAGGGTCATCACCACCCATCAACAGACTCCCCTGGATCACCGCTATCCATACCCAAAGTCGTGTCTTTGTTAGCCTAGTATCAATGACTCCCAAAACGATGTTGGCGGGACACATCATCTTTCAGCTTTCTTCCAAGGCAACGTCGTTTGGACACTCAAGCTCGCAAAGTCAGGCGTGCCTTCCATATAGTCTACGCATTTCATTTCAATTACAATTTTGCTCACAACCACGTCTGTCTTACGATTCCCTTGCACGAGTGTCCAAAAAACCAAGGAAAACGATGAAGATAATCACAACAATACTCTACCAGTTCCCAGACTGCCAGTCCCAGAGACTACCCAGCATCCTTCAAATCATTCCCATGCCACAGCCCGTTCTGCCCAAGCCTGTTCCTAAATAGTCGCTAGGGAAACAAAGCGCCATGACGGAGTCTTTGAGATTAACGACTATTGACAATATAATCAGCAGGAAGATATTTCCACAATGAGGATAACCAGACTCACCAAAAGCAAGATATATAATGTAGGATGCTTCACCGAAAGCCTCAAAGCGAACGCAGATGGACCGAGTGCGCTAGCTGCCATCGTAGGTTTTGTCATCCAAAAACCGGACCATCGAAATATTTCCAGAACCAGCAGCTTCGAGGCCATCCGGCTCCATCCAGGGTACAAGTAGTATCCGTCAATCGCCACCGTGAGTTTGGTGAGGAATGCACAATGTGTTGGCATGCTACAATGTTGAGGTCATTTGGGCGTTCGGATTTTGTATGGGTGACTGGTGTGACAAGTGTGACGAGCATGATAGGCAGAACGTCGGGATTTTGACGATGACGACGACGACGATTATGAGGAATGGTGAATCCAGAGATACATAGAAGAGCGTAAAGATTGCCCTGTGTCGGAGCCTGAAGCCTTCAAGTAAAGATTTGCACATCGATGCCATGCACATTGTCCGAAGGCGAAGGTGAAGACACTTGATTGTTGCCTTGTCGTTGCCTGAACCTGACCCGTATCTCGAAACGTCCAGATGCTGAAGTAGGAGCGGAAGAAATGCCTATCCCCAGCAACGGTACCCTGATCAACTCTCCAATTCTCCAGGGCGAGGGGGGAGGTTTTGTCATTGCTAGAGCGGGCAACATGGGAAACGAGTGAAGACATCCGTTGACCTGAGTGTAGGCAAATGAATTGAGTAGGGAGCGTTGTGCGGGGACGTAGGGGGACGTAGGGAGTATGCATATGTGGGATGGTGTAGGTTGGGCGACGCATCTGAATGAAAAGGGAGAAAAGAAGTGATTATTATGTATTTGTTGTCGCAGGTATCGTTAAATGATATCGAGGAAAAAAGGAACAAAGGGGCAAACTCGAAAGAACAAAACCGACACTAAAACGCAGAAAAAGATGAACGGAAATGTACCTGAAGTATCATCTCTCATACCCACTACCACTATCACCACTACGTTCTCCCTCATTATCATGTCCTTCTTCACCATCACCTCTATGTCCAAAAACCAACGAAAATATCTTAACATTATCGTCCCCAGTCCCGATCATCTCCTTTACACCCACCCACCCAAACCTGTCCTTTGATCATTCCCCTCGTCAACAGGTGCTCCGAGTCGTTGGGTTGGTTTAGCTTGGGCTGCAATTCGGAGAAAACCCTTTTCGCGAGCGTGATTTCTTTGGTGAAGGTGGAGAAGGGCAGAGGGTCGAGAGTTGGATGGAAGAAGTGGTGGGCACGTAAGAAAGTGTGCGTCTTAGAGAAGAGGAAAAGCATTTTGAGTCATTCTCGTCGTCTGCTGCTGCCCTTTCTGCGGCTTTTTGCTCTCTCCAAACCAGTTTTGGAACCGTCCAGACTCTTGTGGGACTTCAATCAACTTCGACATTGTATGCGCTGGTACCGACAGTACGAGAGCGAACGGGTGAGGGGTCAGAGTGTCTAGGTCATTGGATGTATTCAATGAATGTGTTGGATCCATTGTGCGTAGATGGGGTTGGCAAGCAAAAGAGCGATTCGGAGAGTTTACGGTCAATGTTCGCAAGTCTTGAGGTGGGTATGGATAGTAGGGAGGTTGCTTCAGTGTCTAGATATGTAGAACAAAAAGAAGACATAAAACGCGAAAAAAAGAACAAATCGTTAGTTAGTGTCAAATAAAAAGTATGAGACAACTCACGTCGGCGTCAAAGTGAAGGTAGTACACCGAGGAAAGTGACCAGACGTGTGTACAAGCTGATCAAATATTGAATGGCTTTGGGCCACGTCGAGAAAGCCAGGCAATGTCGTGGCGAGTTCCAAATTTTGCGATCACATGCCTGCCATGCACGCGGCATAGCCCGCTACTTCGGAAGTTATCGCCTTTGCCAGTGAGCAGCTGCCCTTCTAGCAGCTTTGCCTTTGTCGTTCCCTTCTTCTGGCTGCCTCAGCCCACTCGGCATATGCCACTCAACATCTTTGCTTGCTCATAATTCTGCTGCTGGACGTAATCCTCAAGTGATACCGGTAAACTTTCAAGTTTTCAGAAATTTCAAGCCTCAGTGTGACACAATTGAAGCAAGATCTATGAAAGAACGCTGGGCGCTACTCGTCTGGGTCATCTGGGTGTCTCAAATGAATGTTCGTTACTTCTAAGGATTATAACAATCCTTCCAAGTGGTTTTTGACGCTTTGTGTATACCTATCCATCATCCTCAACGTCTCTTTCAGTGCCGGCATTGAACTTATACCCCTATTACAAGGCCGGCAGTCCTTTGCCCCAGACAGACACCTCCCAGTTCGTCTCTCTCTACGAGAATAGGGGGACCCTCAAAACATGCATTCTCCCTCCTTCCGCATGCTCTAGCCTTGCCTCAGCAACGAGTCTCAACGACACCGTCACTAGGTCAAATGCATACTCTCAAAACATGCATTCTCCCTCCTTCCGCATGCTCTAGTCTTGCCTCAGCAATGAGTCTCAACGACACATTCACAGAGTCAAAAACATACCTTCAAAACGTGCATCCTCCCACCTTCCGCATGGACTCGCATTGCCTCAGCCATGAGCACGTTACAGCTGTCATCGGGCCAGACTGATCGAGGGTACTAGAATTTCATTGTTCGGGAAGTGGTGTTGAAAGAAATCTTGAGGTCGTAAGTGGGTATGAGCCTTAAGGGGATTAAGTAAAGAAGAGATAGGGTGGAAATGGTGGCGTGGAAGAGCATCTACGGTCATGGATTATGATTGGGAGGAGTGAGGATTTCAATGAAGCTCCGGGGTGATGATGTACCAGCATGGGTGACGCTGGAAGACATACCTCACCCGAGCTACTGTAGCTGGCCGAGGGCAAATGCAGGACTGTATTTTTGACGAAGAACGTGTAGTGACTGATCATGAAAAACCAGCTAGAACCGTTCTGAAGGCGTGTAATCGATGTGCTCATGAATCATATTGACATTTCGTTCTAAACTCAGCTGTAGTTATGCAGACAGCTCTGGTGATTGTGCAGCGTCTATGAACAGTGTATAAAGGTTTGAGCCATGGTTGAACTTTCTCAACAGATTGTCCTGAACCCTCACTTCAGTAAGTACTCGACACTCTTTCCTCAGGATTTCTTTTAACCCTTCGTTTTTCAGGTCGACTCTCGATACTTCCTCCGTTATGCGTCTCTTACATACGAAAGACTTCACAGTCAAGCAGTTCTTCACCGATATTCCACGCTATGTGATCCTCTCGCACACTTGGGAGCAGGACGAGGTTACTTTTCAGGATATCCAGAACCTCGACGTCGCCCGATCCAAAGCTGGCTGGTGTAAAGTCGAGAACGCTTGTGCCCGTGCTCGTCGCTATCGTTTCGATTGGATCTGGATCGACTCATGTTGTATCAACAAGGAAAGCAGTGCCGAGCTCTCCGAAGCGCTCAACTCAATGTACCAGTATTACGAGGACGCAGCAATGTGTTACGTCTACCTATCTGACGTCTCTGGAGAGTATCATCCTGGACATGAAAATTCCAACTTCAGAGATAGTAGATGGTTCAGGAGGGGTTGGACGCTTCAAGAGTTGCTCGCTCCTGAATATGTCATATTTTTGGATAAGGGCTGGGAAAAGATTGGGACCAGATGGGGCTTGCGGGGTGTAGTGTCGGCGGTTACTGGCATCCCAGTAGATGTGTTCGAGGGACGGATTATCGACGAATACAGTGTCGCTCAGAGGATGTCATGGGCAGCGTTTCGAGAGACTACGAGGCCGGAGGACCAAGCATATTGTTTGTTGGGGGTTTTTGGTGTCAGTATGTCGCCGATCTATGGGGAGGGTGGGGTCAAAGCGTTCATGCGGCTACAGCAGGAGATTATCAGGATTTCCGATGATCGGAGCATCTTTGCTTGGGTTGCGGTACCGCCCACGCTGAAGCCGTGGGAGTTCGATCGCCCGGCCAGGAACACCGAGACAAGGGGTTTGCTAGCTCGATCACCCTATGAATTTAGGATGTCAGGCGACGTGCAGGCTTCAAATGTGGAACTCATCGGCAACCAATCATCCTATTCTTTCAATAACAATGGCCTACATATCCATCTTCCTTTCAATCCCATCCCTTCCAGTTCCGAGCACTTTGGCGAACCCATCTTCCTTGCACATCTACTCTGCCAGTCCAAGAGAGGCGGTAGCCACTTGACCGTTTATCTCCGAAAGACGAGTGAACATCAATACGTACGGTGTTATCCAGACGAAATATTCTTGACGAGCTCGCTGCCGCCAATGGATGACGTTCGGGAGCTCACTGTCACAGAGCATCTCGTCACAGGGCGCAGGGTCCGAGCCTCGAATACATCCAGGTGGACATCGCAGTACGAAATCGAACTTCTTCGATCAGCTTGGGATTTCTTTTATCAAGAACGTTCAAGCAGCATCTCTAGCATCGATGAACATACAGTATTTCTATTTTTGGGCGAATATACAGGTGCCGGTGCTTATTACCTGTCTCGGAAAACTGGAGATTCTTTCCGCATCGCCCGTAAAAATGGCCGGCCTTCCCTGTCAACTGATTACAGTTCGATCGAAGGTTCCATTCCAGGGGATACTCTTCTAGGGAAACTGAAAAGTGGAAACTACATAATGATTACATCTGAGAAGAGAGGACATTCGCAGGAGAAGATAGGCGTTGGTTATCTTGCAAAAGATGACCCAGAAATTCGCCTCTGGACTGGTCCATTGCGACTCCCTGATTTGGGTGTAATAGCTCATCCCATGTTGAGCATAGGCGGCTACGAGCATCTCGAGCTCCAAGGGATCTTTCCACCTGATCCCTTTGGTAGGATTACTCAAGATATGGCCTATGCTACCGTCTTCCGACCACATCCCGATGATCCGAAGGAATGCAGTCATCCTACGTTCCGCCTACTTACATACCGATGGGATTATTCATATATATTTCACGTCGCATTTGGGCTCCAAGGATCTTCAGTTTGGACTGATATTATTGTCCAAGAGTCTTCCTCTCACGAAACTTCTGAATATGTTTGGAAATCCTATCTCGACTCTGGGCCAAGGGCCGGGAAGCGATTGAAGGGCGAAGGGTTTGCGGAGACCAAGTTTACGGACTATGAGCTTGTGACTGCTGAGATTAAGAGGACTCAAAATCTGCAGCTGGGGGATTACTCATTGCGCATGTACTGGAAGGGTAGATAAATTTCTGGCAATATATATTTATTCTGATGACGCATTCCCCACGTGTTGACGCTCTCTTTTGTTGTCGTTCCCCCCTCCCCCCAAAAAATGGCAGACACCCCGCTACTTATCCCCCCCACTAATGACTCCAGCTCTCTCCAACGGCTCCCATGCCCACAGCCGCTCTCACTCTCGCTCTCATTCCATGCACACTTCGCCTTGGGTCGGTCCCTGATCCTCTCTACCCCCTCAAGCCTATGATCCATCCAATCAGTCGGCACCATTCAGTCCCATGCCAGCTCAACCCAGTTTTGTACCCCCCTGAGGCGAGGGATCATGTTCCTCCTGGTGTTACACCTGGAGGTGGGGGGACACCTTTACCGTCTAATGTCAATGCAGAATTCATGGAGGATACCCCAATTCGCCTACGCCGTTTGCAGGTAGTGCTTCGTTGCCTGCTGGAGGAGGTGGAATGGGTGGTGGAATGGTGGTGGTGCGATGGGAGGTGGATACCCTGGGATGACGCCTTTTCAAGCACCTATGTTGTCCGCCTGGTCTACACCTGGAATAGCACCTGGGCTGGGAATGGGTAGCATCGTTGGGGTTGTCGTCGGGTCGTCCAACGAACTTGGCACTGACATCGGCATTTGTTGACTACAGTCGTCAAGCTCGTCGGTATCACCAATGATGGTGTCAGAGTTCCTCGTAGAAGTGCGCGTCCAACGCCCAAGTCAAAGCCGCTCAAAAAAAGGAACAAGAAATGTTGGCTAGTGCCCAACAAACTGCTGGAAGGGTTTTAGAGGGTGCTAAAAAGGTTGCTGGGCCTCTTGAAGAGGGTTGGGTCCATGCTTTGCTGTATGTGTCTCCCTTCGTGTCTTTCTGACTCTCTTTTCTTTCATGTCTTCCCTTTACCTCCCTTCATAACAACGCGTCTAACCCATCTCATTTGTTCCAGCCTACCCCCAACCTATCACGTACAACCTCTCCGTCTTCTGGGGGATCTGCAAATACATCTACCGAAAACCTATCCCCTCCCTTGTAGCAACCGTTCATTCTGTGTATGAGACCATGTGGGCTAGAGCCATCAATAGGACTTTTGGTTTGGAGCTGTCAGGAGCGGGGACATTGCTAGAATTGGCGTGTATGCAATGGAGGTATATGGGATTTTTAAGGTTTGTTTTAATACTATTATTACATCCGAGTCGTCGTGTTGACGTTGTGTTACTCTATATCGGTGAAATCGTTGGAAGGAGGAGTCTCGGGGGGTACAATGTTAACTAGGCGTCTTTCCTTCCAAAATATATATGTTATCTTCAACACATACAATACATACCAATGCCATCCCAGCGATGGCTATTTCTTCTCCCCACGTTGTTTATCCTTCTTCGTGATTGAGAATACCTACCCGCCATCTACTACACGCTACTCTCAACTACAAGGGAAGTGCTAACGGGTCTGTTTCTTTTCTACTTTGCGTCTCGTTCCCCGTCATTTCCCTTTTCTGTCTTTTTCTTTTTCTTTTGGATGCTTTGGAAGGCGGGTGGGTCCTTCTCTCTTTCCTTTATTTTCCTCCTTTCTTTAT
Source organism: Tetrapyrgos nigripes (assembly GCA_013368315.1). NCBI lineage: Eukaryota > Fungi > Basidiomycota > Agaricomycetes > Agaricales > Campanellaceae > Tetrapyrgos > Tetrapyrgos nigripes. The sequence continues at coordinate 135,642 of JAACJM010000195.1, read as the reverse complement.
GTTGGGTTTGGCGTTGGCTCTTCCTTGTTCTCCTCATTCTCATTCTCGTTTTCGTTTTCGTTCTGTTTCTGTTTCTCCATTCTTTTCTCCCCACACAAAGATGAAGACGTGACCATAATATTATCCAGTCCCCAGTGTCCAGTGTCCAGTGTTCTGCGCCTAGTTTCTATTTCCCCTTCCTTCTTCCTTCTTTCTGTTCCCTGTTCTTCTTGCATATACTTTTTATCATTTTACTCGCAAGGCTTGAGCAGCCCATGCAAATTTACCTTTTGCGAAAATAACTTTAGTACGAGAAACTTACCTATGAATGAGGCTCAGGTACTTTTCGTCCAGTTTTCTATCAATTAGTTATATGTACATATGTCATTTTGCAACCAATAGTATACCTTCGTCACTAGACTCATTCCCCAGTCGGTTGGTTCAATGTGCCCATGAGTGTTCGGGGCTCCCCTTCTCCACACCGAGACTAACCAACACAGTGACACAAACAAGATATCCAAAAGAGTTCGTGTTCGTGATTGTAATAATGTAATGTGCTATCAGGCCTACCATAGCAACCCCCCTTCTCCCTCCCATTACCATTCCTCCCGTCCTCAGGCGGGACACCAACTCGAATGCTGGATAGGAAGACGGCGTCGAGGGGGCTTGTGTAAGAGACCGAGACGAGAAACAAAACCCAAACCGAATTCAAGAACCAAACAGGTTTGCGAGTATGGATGGAGGGGGGAGGATGATTTGGTTTGGCGGGGAGGAGAGAAGAGAAAGATGGTGGTGGGGGTTGGAATCGACAACGTAGTTCACAGTTGACATTGTCTACGTCGGATGCGGCGAGGTCAGTAGTGGGGATGGGAATATGAGAAGGAGAGGAAGGGGAAGAAGGAAGAGAACGTCAGTAGTCCGTTACTTTGCTTAAACGCAATGAAAGAAAAGAGAAGGGGACAGACATGCGAAAAAAGAACAGAAACTACAGCGCAAATTAAACCAAAAGGACATATTTCAGGAGTAGGTGAGGACAGGAAAAGATGGGTAGGGTAACGAAAAACGATGAAAAAGAACAACACTCACATCTACCTGTTGCATCATTCCCTCCCCTTGTATGCACTCACAATTGGACTTGGAGTAAGCGGCAACGCTGACACAGACTCATTCAACCCCGCCATTGTCGTATCCGCACTTGCCGCCGTCGCAGTAGAAGTCGTCGACCCAGGTGGCATCGAGTAGTGTAGGATTCTCGAAGGGCGAGGGGGGGTATTTCACGTTGGATTTTGAGAGTGGGGAGAGGGGTCGTTGGAGTAAGCGTAAACGGTCTCTTCGTGTTAGTAGCTCTGTGGGGGGCGTTAGCTTCGTCTCGTCTCATCTGCAAAGGACCCACCAAAGACACAAAGCAACTTCTCCCCCCAAACCTTCGACTCGTCCCTCTCCACTTCCACACCGTCTTTGGTCACCGTCATCCGGTTGAGTCCTTCCATGACACTCCTCAATACATGTCCAATACTCGGAGTGGGGAGAAGATATGTTAAAAGCACGACGGATAAGAGAAGAAATGTGTTTTGGCGGAGGAACGCGACAAAGTTCGGACAGGGCTCACATTGAGATATGCACCCTTGACGTCAACCAGCGAGCACCTAGAGCAAGTGACGTGCGAATAGAAGAAAGTGCGACAGGTGCGTACGTTTCGTTGTTGCTGAGTGAACCCAATCTAGCTTTGTACCGAGCTACATGAGAACGTCCATCTCTTCTTGAATCGCCTTTTCCCATTTCAACCAATCCTTCGACCGCTTCGCCTCTGCCAAGTTCTTCAGTTCCAACATCTCGGTATCCGCCATCACCGCTTCCATAGCTACTCCCTCGAGTTCTTCCGGTGCCAGTGGTGGTACCAGCGCCTTTGAGAAGGTCTTGAACATATCGAGAGGGTTGTAGAGTCAGAATTTCTTCGGGTAACGGACCGGAGTCTACGATTTCATCATCGTCTCGGGTTCCTCGGAGTTAAGATCGGTACCTGGCTCAGTAAGCTTCTTTTCTCTCCCCTTCAAACCCAAAGTCCTCGAAAAAGTCCTCGACCGCGAATACCAAGGTGCGTTCCGCAGTTACTGACCGAGTATCCTTCCAATAGACCCTGTGCCCCTTGCTTTGGACTGGATCCTCCCAGAAACCAACACGTACACGCCCTTCAAGCTTCGAATTGACATCTGTATGAATGTAAACTGGCCCCCACCAAATATCACAGTGTAACTGGCGTCATCGAGTTCTTCAATGGAGACGAGTGTGTTGGCCAATTCGGGAACGTAGAGGACGTTTTTGACGGGAATAGAACGTTCATCGGTGCGTATCGTTGATTCTCCTTTAGATTTTGCACTAAAGGTGCCACGATTGGCTGATCGGAACGATTTGGGACGGTATGGCCTTGGAGAGGAGTCGAATAGGGAGATATCCGGTGTCATATGGTATGTACACCTGCTATCGAGGATTATGGCTTGTCTTGGAGCTGAACGTTGAACGATGAGTCACAGTGAATACGCTTGCTGCGGGAATATCGAAATTGCTGGATATGACCACTGGTTCGGTCAGTTCATCAACAATTACACCATCCGCTGATATAAATGTATATGTCTTTGCCGTCAATTGTAGTTCCCTGCGGCTCAAACCACTCTTCGGAATCCTCCTCATCACTCTCATTCTCCTCGACGCTATCATCATCACCATCATCTGACACCTCGTACCCAAATTTCTCCGCTCTCTATTAGTTTGCCAAACCAAACGAAGCTTGACATCATCAACATCATTACCGAGTCCGTTAATGACGCATTCAACGTTCTCCAATTCCTCAGAGGTGAGTAACTCTTTCTCCATGTCAACCGAGTCGACAGATGATGAGATCTTCTCCTCGCTAGGGAGACGACCATTTAGGAATAGAGGGGATAGGCGTACGAGTATTTCGTCGTCTTCGTCGTTGGACCAGTCATTGTCTGAGGCTTGAGTAGATTCGGCCATATAGACATAGTCGATGTCCTCTACCATGCCGGCTTGGCCAGTAGACTTGGAGTTGGAGTTGATTCGAAGTTGAGTAGATTGGGAAGGAGTCGTAGTAGTAGATGGTTTAGGGGTAGAAGGAGTAACGGCTGCTGCGGAGTTTGTGGTACTTGCAGGCGACGGAGTATTCTGAATGTCGGACGCGTTTCCAGAATTCGAACCATTACCATTTTTTCTCCCCTTCGAGTCTTCCCATTACCACCACCACAACCACTTTCATCTCTAGGAGATGGACAATCCCTCAACAAATGACCATAGCCTTTGCAGCTGTAACACTGCGTTTTCATCGAGACGGGTTTCTTTACCGCTAGGTGAAGTCGACGACGACGCTTCCAACGCCACATTATGTGGATCTTTGGCAGGATCAACGGATTTGGAAGGAGATTGGGATTTCTTGGACTCTGCGTTTGTAAAAGTCCATGGTGGAAGCTCGAGGTGAAGGAATAGGTAGCGGGCTCGAAGCAAGTCGACGATTTCTTCAAGGGTGGATAGAACTCAATTTCCGTTGAACGATAGTTTGACGGGATCATTCATTTGTCCTATATATGTCTTGTAGGACATAGGAATAGCGTTTAGAATATGAATCTGAATTTCCATGTCCAAGATTATCCCTCCAGCGTCTCCAATCCTCTTGAGTATGTCCCTATCATCATCTGCCTCAGAAACAATTGAAGCAAGATCTATGAAAGATTGCTGGGCGCTATTCGTCTGGGTCATCTGGGTGTCTCAAATGAATGTTCGTTACTTCTAAGGATCATAACAATCCTTCCGAGTGGTTTTTGACACTTTGTGTATACCTATCCACCATCCTTTCTATGTCGGCATTGAGCCTATACCCCTATTACAAGGCCGGCAGTCCTTCGCCCCAGACAGACACCTCCCAGTTCGTCTCTCTCTACGAGAATAGGGGACCCTCAAAACATTCATCCTCTCTCCTTCCGCATGCCGCAGCCTTGCCTCAGCAATGAGTCTCAACGATACATTCACCGAGTCAAAAACAAAACGTGCATCCTCCCACCTTCCGCATGGACTTGTCTCAGCCATGTGTTGAAATACGCTGGGGCGCGAAAAGCCAGAGAAACAAATGTTTGACCTCGTATTGGTACCAGAGGTAAACAAGTAAAGATACAGCCTATGTAACTACCGTATTTATACTCCTTAATTAGCTAAAATCCCTCAAATAAACACCTCATGACCTCCCCTATACGTCGAGGGGCTGTATCCAGCTTGTCTTGGCAAATTTACATTTACAGCCTGTTAACACCATGAGTACGTCTCTACAGCTTTCATCAGGCCAAACTGATTGAGGGTACTGGAATTTCGTTGTTCGGGAAGTGGTGTTGAAAGAAATCTTGAGGTCGTAAGTGGGTATAAGCCTTAAGGGGGTTAAGTAAAGAAGAGATAGGATGGAAATGGTAGCGTGGAGGAGTATGCCGCTACAGTCGTGGATTATGATCAGGAGTGGGGGTTTTTATAAGCCGGGGTGCATGTACCGGCATGGCTGACGCTGAAAGACATACCTCATCCGAATTGGTGAAGGTTACTGTAGCTGGCTGAGGGTAAATACAGGATTGTATTTTTGGCCGAAGTGTAGTGACTGATCATCATGATGAAAAGCTGTTAGAACCGTGTAATCAATGCCACGGCGCTCATGAATTATATTGACAGTGCGTTCTAAACTCAGCTGTAGTTATGCGGACAGCTCTGGTGATCGTGCAGCGCCTATGAACAGTGTATAAAGGCCTAAGCTGTGGTTCAGCTGAGCTTTCTCAACAGATTGTCCTGAACCCTCACTTCAGTAAGTACTCGTACGAGATACTCTTTCCTCAAGATTTCTTTTAACCCTTCGTTTTTCAGGTCGGCTCTCGATCCTTCCTCCGTTATGCGTCTCTTACATACGAAAGACTTCACAGTCAAGCAGTTCTTCGACGATATTCCACGCTATGTGATCCTCTCGCACACTTGGGAGCAGGACGAGGTTACTTTTCAGGATATCCAGAACCTCGACATCGCCCGATCCAAAACCGGCTGGCGTAAAGTCGAGAACGCTTGTGCCCGTGCTCGTCGCTATTGTTTCGATTGGATCTGGATCGATTCATGTTGTATCAACAAGGAAAGCAGCGCCGAGCTCTCCGAAGCACTCAACTCAATGTACCAGTATTACGAGGACGCAGCAATGTGTTACGTCTACCTATCTGACGTCTCTGGAGAGTATCATCCTGGAAGTGAAAAATCCAACTTCAGAGACAGTAGATGGTTCAAGAGGGGTTGGACGCTTCAGGAGTTGCTCGCTCCTGAATATGTTGTATTTTTGGATGAGGGCTGGGAAAGGATTGGGACCAGATGGGGCTTGCGGGGTGTAGTGTCGGCGGTTACTGGCATCCCAGTAGATGTATTCGAGGGACGGATTGTTGACGAATATAGTGTTGCTCAGAGGATGTCATGGGCAGCGTTTCGAGAGACTACGAGGCCGGAGGACCAAGCATATTGTTTGTTGGGGGTTTTTGGTGTCAGTATGTCGCCGATCTATGGGGAGGGTGGGGTCAAAGCGTTCATGCGGCTACAGCAGGAGATTATCAGGATTTCCGATGATCGCAGCATCTTTGCTTGGGTTGCGGTACCGCCCACGAAGGAGCTGAAGCCGTGGGAGTTCGATCGCCCGGCCAGGAACACCGAGACAAGGGGTTTGCTAGCTCGATCACCCTATGAATTTAGGATGTCAGGCGACGTGCAGGCTTCAAATGTGGAACTCATTGGCAACCAATCATCCTATTCCTTCAATAACAACGGCCTGCATATCCATCTTCCTTTCAATCCCATCCCTTCCAGTTCCGAGCACTTTGGCGAACCCATCTTCCTTGCACACCTACTCTGCCAGTCCACGAGAGGCGGTAGCCACTTGACCGTTTATCTCCGAAAGACGAGTGGACATCAATACGTACGGTGTCATCCAGACGAAATATTCTTGACGAGCTCACCACCGCCAATGGATGACGTTCGGGAGCTCACCGTCACAGAGCGTCTCGTCACGGGGCGCAGGGTCCGAGCCTCGAATACATCTGGGTCGATATCGCAGTACGAAATTGAACTTCTTCGATCAGCTTGGGACTTTCATCAGGAAAAAGCCATTGGTTCATACGTGAACTCTAGGATCGATGAACATACAGTATCTCTGTTTGTGGACGAATATCCACATGACGCTGTTGGGTACAAGTCTCGGCAAACTGGAGATTCTTTCCGCATCGTCCGTATAAATGGCCGGCCTTCCCTGTCAATTGGTGACAGTTGGATCGAAGGTTCCATTCCAGGGGATACACTTCTAGGGCAACTGGACAGCGGAAACTACCTAATGATTACGTCTGAGAGGAGAGGAGATTTTTCGGAGAAGATAGACGTTGGTTATCTTGCAAAAGATGACCCAGAAATTCGCCTCTGGACTGGTCCATTGCGACTCCCTGATTTGGGCGTAATAGTTCATTCCATGTTGAGCAGTGAAGGCTACGATCTTCATCTCGAGTTCCAAGGGATCTTTCCACCTGATCCCTTTGGTAGGATTACTCAAGATATGGCCTATGCTACCGTCTTCCGACCACATCCCGATGATCCGAAGGAATGCAGTCATCCTACGTTCCGCCTACTTACATACCGACAGTGGGATATTTCATTCTTCGGGTCATGTATAGTTCACGTCGCATTTGGGCTCCAAGGATCTTCGGTTTGGACTGATATTGTTGTACAATACTCTTACTCTAACGACACTTCTGAATACGTTTGGAAATCCTATCTTGACTCTGGGCCAAGGGCCGGGAAGCGATTGAAGGGCGAAGGGTTTGCGGAGGCCCGGTCTGTGACTGCTGAGATTAAGAGGACTAAAAATCTGCAGCTGGGGGATTACTCATTGCGCATGTACTGGAAGGATAGATAAATTTCTGGCAATATATATTCATTCTGATGACGCATTCCCCACGCGTTGATGCTCTCTCTTTCCTCATCGTTCCCCCCTCCCCCCAAAAATGGCAGACACCCCGCTATTTATCCCCCCACTAATGACTCCAGCTCCCTCCGATGGCCGCTCTCACTCTCGCTCTCATTCCACGCACGCTTCGCCTTGGGTCGGTCCCGGATCCTCTCTACCCCCCCAAGGCTATCATCCATCCGATCAGTGGGCACCATCTAGTTCCATGCCAGCTCAACCTGGTTTTATACCCCCCAAGACCAGGAGTCATGCTCCTCCTGGCGTTACGCCTGGAGGAGGGGGGACACCTTTACCGTCTAATGTCAATGTAGAGTTTATGGGAGGATACCTCAATTTCGTGCCTATGCCGTTTGCGGGTAGTACTTCGTTGCCTGCTGGAGGTGGAGGTGGGATGGGTGGTGGGATGGGAGGTGGATACCCTGGAATGACGTCTTTTCAAGCGCCTATGTCGTCCCCCTGGTCTACACCTGGAATGGCACCTGGGATGGGAATGGGTGGTATGGGTGGTGGGAATGGGTGGTATGGGTGGTGGTATGGGTATGGGGACATCGTATATGGGAGCTGGTATGGGTATGGGTGGGATGGCTGGAAGTATGGGAGGTATGCCTGGAGGTATGGGTATGGGAGGAGGAATGCCCATCAAGCTCTAGGGCTTTGTCCGACCGCGTGGAGGGCTTCAAGGACAAGAAAAATACTAGCATTACTGATGAATTAGCCTGAAGATACAATTTGGATACAATAAACGCGGTGACGGAGAAGCAAAGATCCTGCCGTGGGCTTCCCGCCAACGCTACACGCCTGAGAACGATGGAGGAATTCCAAAACGCAACACAGCAATTGCCTTCTTGATCTCTCCCTCTCCATACTCCTTCGGTCCATTTGCAACCAGCTCGAATCTCTCAAGCATAGTGCGTATGCTTGCACCATTCCGCAGTCCTACCGCCAGAAGAGCCGAATAACGTTGCACCCTCCCACTCGCAATGGAGACCATCATCTGCTTATGGTCGTCGATGATGGCTGCTTTTCCAACCAACTATCGACTCGTGTTGAGTTTGGTCAGCTTCAGCACCCGTATCTCCTCAGTTTTGCGTCTTGTAATGGGTATGAGAGTGCTGAAGGGATGGTAATGAGGTGGAGTGTTTTCGTGGATCCCGGTACGTATATGTTCAACTATTGCTTGAAGCACCTCGTTCCCCTACATTGCCTACAGGCTTTTTCTTCATCTGCCCAGCCCTCGCACGTCATTGACCGAAGGAAAAAACATTCATGTTCAGATCGGTAATCCCAGGGCAGCGTATGAAGAGCGTGTATGGCAAAAGGATAGGATTCATGAGGTGTCTGATTGGAGGGAAACGTGAGCTCGTAGCCTGGACAAGCGAGAGCATTGGTCGTAACTATGGTCTCGTTGCGCCCAGCATCTCCCCAGCCTAACTCTTCCTCATCATAGGACATGTTGACATCTATGACATCTGGAGCAAGAAGCATCTCATGTATCGGACTTGGGGAAATGGAACTAGATAGGACTAATGGTTGTGTTGAGTGTGAGGGGAAATCTACGTGAGGGAATGGCCCGAGGTGAGTGATTAGTTTCATATTTCAACAAGACAGACTCACTCAGTGTCGATGACCTCTAGTAACGACTCAACCTTCATCTCAATACACCATGCCTGCAACCCTCGCTTTTGTATAACGTAGGCCAAGACTCGATACAAGCCATCAAGACCCCAATCTCCTCGTATTGCCCAGTCGGTTTTCAACCCATCTGCAGCAGTAGCGCCGTAACCAAAGGCGTCGTGCACCATCGGATTCAAAATGTCCTGCCAGTCTCTCTCGGGCTCCATCTCTGGTTGTATCAAGCTCGCTGGATCCCATGCAAAGTTGGCGAAGGGATGGGACTTGACCGCACAAGGAGAGGTGTCTGGAATCTGGTCCATATGTTTTCGCAATCGTTCCAGGAGGTTTTTAGCATCAGCGGAGACGGAAAGATGTGTTATTGGAGCGGTAGAGGTCTCTCGGAGTGGCTTAGGAGGAGATGGAAGCTATACAGTGTCGGTCTGCAAGGTGGAAGGTACTGGGACAATGGGTGTGGGTGCTGAGACCGTCGAGGGATTTGTTGCCGGTCTTTGCGTGAGCCAGTTTGTTATGGAAATGTTGGGTTTTTGCTTTGAGGCAGGCCACATTGGGCTTTGCGCTGGTTCGCTTTACAAGTCTTCTTGCCGACGCAGAGATCCAGGTTGGCTTGACCATCTGTTCCGAGTTGGTTCACCCAGCATCATTTACATCCTGTCCACGAACATCTAACAACTCTGGATTGCGAAACCTTGTCATTTCCCACAGCAGCTGTGTTTTGTGTCTGAGCTGAGGGAAATACTCAGTTTTCAGCGAGATTCTAATAGTAGGGAAAAGGATCCGACTTGGGAAGGACTGGTTTGGTGGTTTGTGCGAAGCACCCGGTCATGACGAGGGCATCTCCCACCTAGTCGCATCTGGCATGGATGTCCGTGTCTGAAGTGGACGGATTTGGAGTGACATACATGGAAAGGTTTGGCTGGATGCCAGAAGTCGACTTCAAAGTACTGGTTGGCATTTCTTGAAGGGGAAGTCGGATATGATACATATCATGGTGCGTCCTTTGGTTTGCTTGTCTATATTATCACGGTCGTAACTTTCGTCATCTAGACTCCCGCCTTCTTATATCGGCATGCTAGACATCCCCAGCAGGAATGAAGAGCTTTCTGCTTTCTTCTCTCGCATCTCGTTGGCTACCTATGGACTCAAGTGCGCAGAAGGACTGGACTGGTGCTAAAGACAAGGTGCTGTCTCCTGGATTAGTCTGTTGGTATAGTAAGGAGATATTGAAGCGGGGGAGAGAATGCTTCGTCTCAAAGCATGCTTTCGGCTGCGCGAGGTAATGGGACCCAGGGAGACGAAGTGAGCAAGAAGAATACGTTTGACGGGTTCGTCACTGAGCTGATTCTTGCTGTATATCACGATCTTACTTTTATCAGGTAGATCCCTCGCTGTTTTGCATCGCAAAAAATCCAGGTTGGACGCCAGTCTCATGGCACTACGCCGTGCCAAACTCTCTGTCATCTCGCCTCGTCTATTACTCGACAACTTTCTACAGGCGACTTTACCTGCCAGTGCTCGTTAGGCGTTGGCTCAGTGGATTTACCGATCGTCAACAACAGAGTTGCATTGGGCTTGGCATGTTCTGTCAGTGATAATTTGCCCCAGGTTTATGAGGATTTATGTCGCAACTCTAGGCTGGTCCTCATGCCATCCTATTCAAGAACCCAAAGTGAGATGCCGAGACCTGCTGAAGCTAATAGTAGACTCATGCTAATGCAAGCATGGTGGTACCGGTGCGTATTTGACGTCGCTGTTGATAATAGTATCAGGGCCGTATCTTTTACATCTAGATCCCTAATGCTCGCGCGATGGCCATGGAAACCTGCTCCTCGAACCGAATTGCTTTGCAATACCATCCAGCGCTTTTCAACTCATCGTCTCCATATCTCCACTTCGTGTTTTCGTTCATCGTCGCACCGTCATGCCAAACGTCCTGTCACGTCGAGCCCGGTGAGACTTGTTGGCAACCTTCTTGAGAGCCTTCACTTCTCCATCGCGCAAGCCTAGGCGGACCATCGTTGCTCAATGACAGACGCTTATAGATGGTTCCTTTCTACTTCACCCGATGACAGCTTCTCTTTCTTTCTTGGATCGCGTCGCCGCCCGTGAATGGAAGCCTGCGCCGTACATATCTCACGCTTCTTTCTCCTTGCACTTTCGTCCCACCAACTCTGTTCAACTCTACATCCGACCTTCCTATCCTCCAACATGCTTGTTGTACGTGGATGTATACTTGGGAAGTAGTCTGCGCATTCAATATTGGACCGCAGCGGTCTTCCGGAGGTCTCGACGTCAAATTGCCGTTAGATGGAGGACCCTTCAAGAAGAACCTGGGATTTTGGAGAAGGGTGCCGGAAGGATATGTATTACTGTGTGTCCTTGAGCTCGCTCTTGCATGGACAAGCATAGTCTGACCGACCTCTATGTTCTAGATTCCAAGCCATCTTGTATTGGATCCTATTACCCGCAAATTACTGAGGACCGAGGTTCACGACTTAAATAACGATAGCTGTGCCAATCACTCCCAATCGTGATACAAACATATTACGAAGCCCTTTGCTTGTCTTGGCCCAGGTCTACCTTTTTTTACTATAGGCCCAGCATACGCTTGACGGCATATCAAGCCTTTGTCAACCGTCGTCTGCATTTGCCTTTCGATGCCGCTCCTCGAGAAGCCAGGTTTGCCATCCGTTAGGCATTTTTTCGTGTTTGAGGATTGAAAAAACATAGACCTCCATTGGCCTGACTGACTCTAAAAGCATATCACTATCAGACCACGTACGACGTGGAGGATGCGCTAAGTCTTTTAGGGAATTGATCCGAAATCGTTGGGCTCGTTCACTAATTGTGCTGATTATAATACCAATCTTCGTTATGGATGATATAGCGGCTCTTGGTGCCAAGCATCAGCTCATGTATGACCGGAATGGCGCGCTAGACATTGAATTGTGGGGTTTTCCACTTCGCTGCTTGATAATACGAGGCTTTGTTGTGGATGACAGAGCAAAAGCCTCAGCAATTGATTGTAATCGAATTGTGGTCGTCGTATAGTCCAGACCTAGCGTAGTATAAAAGGTGAGTCTCAAAATCATCATACGACACCTACATCCTGGAGTATGCTCTTCCAGGTCTTATCCTCTTTACTCCTCGCCTTGACAGCGGGTGCATCCTCGCTCTCTCAAGTCGACGCCCCTGCGCCGTTCAACTCCTCTCTGTTCAAGGACCTCAATGTCTCTAGAGGCCTAAATTACCATTACTATGCAGTCCCTGCTGATACTGGAAAACCCACTCTTCTGTTTCTCCATGGCTTCCCTTCCACTTCGTATGACTGGCGTCACCAGGTAGCCTTTTTCCAAGAAAAAGGATACGGTCTCCTCGTCCCGGATTTGTTAGGCTACGGCGGCACCTCGAAGCCTTTGGACCCTCAGCTTTATGTTTCCAGTCTCGTTACAAGAGACATCGTTGATATTTTGGACTCTGAGAGCATTGACCAGGCAGTTGTGGTTGCCCATGATTGGTAAGTTGTCTTGCCAAAAGCATTGTTTGAGCTCATAATTGATGATTGTTGGGTTGCTCTTGTGTCGACAGGGGCTCAAAGACTGCCAGTCGTCTCGCGCACTATTTCCCGGAGCGATTCCTTTCGTACGGATTTCTGGCTGTGGGATATGTGCCTCCCACTTTCTTCGCAACGCCCTACGAAGAGAGACTCAACCTGGTAAGCAATAATGCCACTCCCAGTGACCTCCAGTTTCTTAATATGTTGCATTGAAACGTTGTTTAGAGTGAAGCAGTACTCGGCTATAAGAACCTTGGATACTGGGATTTCTTCTCCTCTGAAGGTGCAGACCAAACCATCCTGAACCATTTGGATTCCCTTTGGGACATACTATACCCAAATGACACCACCAGGACGATTACAGACTGGTCTCCATTAGGAGCATTAGAGGCGTTTATTACTAACGACACTAGGATTGCGCCAGTAGACTATGTGACACCTGAGGTGAGTCCAGAGATTTTTCAATGTAATCACTCTACTTGCTAGAAGTAACGGTCACTTCTAGGAACGAGCCATTCAGATTGAAGCCATCCGCCAAGGGGGCTTAGCCGCTCCTCTCAATTGGTACAAGATTGTGCGTGGTACCCTCGAAGGGGAGGACGATCAAGGTATGAAATTTTCACCCATTCCTAAGTGGGTTCTAATGAAAATGATGGAAAACTTTTTCGTAGGTATTTCGCCAGAAAACGCACTCATTCATCGTCCAGTTTTCTTTGGTGCTGCCTTGCGAGATTACATTTCAGTTGCCCCAATCTTTGTGGCTGGAGCTCTTGTGTCGAGCAATAGCACGGTGACTATCCGCGAGTATAATTCTGGACATTGGGTTCAGATGGCTTTCCCAGATGAGATCAATAGTGATCTGCTCCAGTGGATTGAGGGTTTGGGGTCGGATGCGTGATGAGGTGTTCTATGACTTCGAGTGCCGTTAGAGAGTATGGTACCCCTCGATAGTACTTGTTGTAGATTAGGATCGCAAAAGTAGCCTCACCAGAAATCCTAGAAATTCCATTGATATACATGACGTTGAGCAGCTTCCAGCAGCCTTTGAATACGATGAGAGCGCAAAATTTGGAGGGACTTCAAAAAGTAACGCCTCGGGTTCCGGAAATCCCATTACCCGGCTTTCATCTCTTCATTGTCGACGTCTTTACTCTTCGCTTCCTTGATTTTCCTCTCCTCCTCTTCCGGCTCCTGCAAGAAATGCTATCATCAAAGTACGGAACTGGATCTCGGACAAATCTTTTGGCTTGGGGATGGTTTGGTCGTATGAGGAGCTGGCAAGTCTCAAGAGGACACGGTTTCTGTCGCAAAAAGCTACAGTGCGAGAATGGATTAGAGATCTGCATTCGGTACAGAAGTGCGTAGTCAAGAGCTAGTATGACGGGATTGTAGGCTTTGAGAGGCTGGCAAGGATACGGGAGGATCCGGGATGGTGGAACGTCTGGTACGGGTATCCTTCTCAACCCTCGGTGCTTTTCAGGTCAAGGACTCGCATGGAACTACGTCTAATTATTTTGCTTTTCCGTCTTGCGCCTCAAAGTGCCCATATACGGTTCTCACCGATGTTTCATTCCGTCCAACTGTCGATGGTTTACAAGAAGATCTCAAAATGACGAGTATGCCTTCGAGTCTTCTCTTTGACAGTTATTCATGCTTATTTGGTGCTATCTTCAGTGCCAGTGGTCTCGTTTGCCAAATCTCTCTTGCAACATACGTCATCCTAGAGGCACCCTTTCCGATGTCTCCGAATTCGACCCTGGCTCAGCAGCGGCACTCCAACCTCCGACTCCTCCATACCGGACTACTACAGCTTCGGACAGTCGAAATCCTCCCATTTTATCTGAGCCGAACCTGAGTTTTTAGCCCCCAAATAATATCAGAATCATACTCAGCGCATCAAAAGACGTCGAAAAACGATTTTTCCAGATTTTTCCCACGAGAAATTCCGTTTGACCAAATTTTTGGACCTTTTCAGAAACGAAGTGTACCCCTTTTGGGGTTTTGGATGGAAAATCTTGTATGTAAGGACAGATCTATCAATCTAGAGTTGACTCCAGGTGCATCATTGCACTTTGCTTCTGCTTCCTGACCACCCATTCTGCCACTTTTCCCATCAGCCCTTTGTGATACGCGCTCATAAAGCGAAATGAGCGGTTGATAGAGTGACAGATAGTATCAGTGGGGCACCCATCCAACCATTTCCTATTCAAACTAACTCTGCCTCTTCGTCAATATCCGACTCATTCTCTGAATCAATGGCATCTTCTGCAGCCCAATCGATCCTTGTACTGAAGAGAACATTTATACGAGAACTTCCGGGCTGAGGGTGACTGTCTGCTGCACTGCTTGAGGGTACAGGTTTGGGCACAGTATTCGATGCTCTTTGGTTTCAAAGTCCTGATATATTACGGCCACCTCGAGCCCCTTTTCGAGGACGACCTCCAGACATGTTCGGGGGAGAAAGAAAGATATCGCTAGCTTGATCAATGTATCATGTAGGTGGTGCGGTGGCACTATTACCGATTTCTTTCCGGAACATCTGCTCATAGTATTTTCAATCTTTTTACAGAATCATAACCGGTTTAACAAAAGGAGTCGATTCTGCATTTTTCTGGGATTTTAGAAACTTTTTTCATGTTTGGCCAAATTTTAGGGGTTCACACTACCTAAAATGGCATGTAGCTTGGGAATGGCTCAATAGATTTACTTCAAAATATTACTGGAACATCCTTTCCATGAGATCTTTTGATTCCGTGTACTCTGGAGACCAAGGAAAAGGGTCGGGAAAAGTAGTTGACTTTGACTGTCCGAAGCTGTACATCTCTTTCCTGAAGGAGTTGGAGGACGCGTCTTCATTTTACTTCTTGACCTGCAACCACGGCTTCGTCTACATTGTGAAAATGCCAGCCGTAATACTCACCCTTCGCGAACGCGCTCGCTGTCACTCCTGTCAGCGTTCGCTTCCCAAAAATAACAACACCATTCAAGGCCAGACTCACCGCATCTATTGTACAGAATGCTTAGACAGTGTTCGCCGTAAGGGCTTAATTAAGGGTACCTTTGGAGGTTATGGCTTAAAGGCTTAAGTGAGGGCTTAAGTTAAGTACATACTTAAAGGTACTTAAGGCCTTAGGATAAAAAATTGTAATTACCTGCCGTACTCATCACCAGAGCCTTCAAACTCTCTATCATCTGGTATCTGGTCCTCCTCCTGTGCCAATAGTTTCATATGTAAGGCCTCCTCACTCCAGCCTGTTGCTGAGTGCATCGGTGCTCAATATAACCATGCAGAGTCATGTTAGCGCTCTGTTTTGGATGCCCACCGAATAATAATGCTAGGGAACGAGGTAACCACGATGAACTACCGGCCGGCAGCTGTTTGACATGGATTCCAACTTCCTCGACCCAGTGAGAAAAGCTCCGCTTTAGATCAACTCTTCGATATACAGAAGGGACTGTCACAGGCCTAAGTTTCTTCCGCGAGGGCGACTCGGAACACGACAAATGCCGCGTATGTCGAAAACTGCCCAGACAATGTCCATGTTGCCGTAATTTCAAGTCCAAGAGCAACTTTGTCTCGGAGAACGATGTCGGAAACGATCCTAGTAGCCGCCGCCCATAGGTATCAGAAGAAGTCCCGAAATTGTGGAAAGGTTAAACGATATAAGCATTATCTTCCCGTTCGTCTCCAGAAAGAAATGCCAACTCACAGCTTGTACCCAAGCTCACGACAAGCTGTGATGTGCCACTGTGTCGCGAACAGCGGACTGTCCATGGTGTGCCAGGGCTTAATCCTGCACAGGCGACTGGTGAGTGAAAAACACGTCCTTCAACTTTTCAGGTTCCAATCCACCCTCCAAGAAAACAACCGGTCATGAAGTGACAGAAGCTGATTGTCGTGATGAAACCGGGAAGATTAACCAAAGATTAACGTTACTTGCACTGCTGGAAACATTCAATTTCACGAAGTTTACGTCTTTCAGTCAACAGCTGAGAGAAATGATCTGTTTCAAACACGTTACAAGTCTAACCTCTCTCAACAACAACAAGACTTTTCTGATGCTTAATCATGCTGTCTGTATTTTCACCACGACCTGAGTCGTTCGATTATGTATGCCAACATTTCTCAGCTCACCACGATCTTTGCGACGAGTTATCTTGGCAGTTTGTCAGTCCTCTCGTCAGGCCCTAAAGTCTTTTTTCCAACCCCTATCAACTTTAGATCAACGCTGTGTTCGGATGGTCTTCAAGAATGATGACCGAGGTGCTCACAAAGCGTCTCCAGAAGACTGTAAGTAGTCTTGAACTGGAACTTGTTCTGGTGAAAGGCACAAAAGTTATGGTGACCCGAAAGCTTTCTGCATTCACGTTTTCTATGGCTCACTTTTTGTTTTCTACAGGTCTTGTGAATGGCACTATTGAGACTGTCGTCGACATGTCACGTCGTCTGGAAGCCAATGGTTGTGCCTGATCAGATCTTCCCCTTGCTCAGGTTGCTGTCCTCGTCGAGATCCCGACGTACTTACGCGTGGCAGGACCTACGCTCGGCGATCCATACCCCATGAGGGCTTTCCTGAAGGCGTATCTATCGTTCCCATTGCTGTGTATAAGCATGTTTTTGACTTGAAGGGCCAACCATGCAGCCGGTTACAAATACCTTTACGACTCGTAAGCTGTCGCTGTTCAAAAATCTCAGGCTCTTATGATAAAGAAAGCGCAGGTTGGGCTCGGAAGGAAAAAATTCTACGCGTTTGACGTTGTTGTGTTGTCGAGAGTCACTGATATTAAACGGTCTGATGGTTGTGGACAAATGGTTCAACTACTCCTGGGTTTGGCGGTGCTACTTGGAATGAGCGAAGAGTATATTTCATTGGTTCAATGAAAGGGGTGTGGGCCAACGCTCCGCATGGCGAGTACGAGGCCGCAGGGTTCAGCCTCGGTTAATTATTCAATAAAAATTAAACTATATTCTCATTTTCACTACAGACATAAAGGACCACTACAGCCTTCTTATGCGCAAAGAATTCTAGAGCGTTGCTGTGAGCTTGGAAATCTGGAGATAATTTTGTCGGTATACCAGTTCCAATGCCGTCGTAGACCCATTCATTGGCACCATCAAACATTCTAGTGATAAAGTGATCATTTCCAAAATAAATAATTCCATTTATGTGATACTGTCTTGACTCAGCTCCTTGAGGCACATGTATGATATTCTGAATCTCCATATCGCACTCGTAAGGTATTGACATTAGGAAAAATTTGGGGAATCTTTGGAATGTGTATTTTCGAAGCATGTCTGAGTGGCAAGAGGGACATTGATCAGCCCAAGGTTCCACAAAATGAGACACACAATCTTGAGTTGACTGATAACTACCAGTTGACCGAGTCAACAGAAGATTGTGTTGTGTCCTCTCTCGAAGTGAGAAGTGGCTGTTATAGCAGACAACTGTTCTCTTAGTGGTGGGACTGACTGAACGCATCAACTCATGCAAGACATCACTTGTGTCTGCATAGGCCCCAGCAGGAAAAGCATCAGGATCAAGAATAGAAAGCTCTCTTCGTATTTGATCTCTGATATCAGCGTAGTTTGATGAGTTTGACTGGAACGTGGCTGAAAGCTCATTCATTAAAATTGAGGAGAAATTATCACTTTCAGCAAGAAAAGCTGCTCTTTCTGTTCTGAACAAATCATAAAGAAGCATGAGAGCAGAGTCATATGCACAACTGTTTGCAGACCATTTCAAAGTTGGATAATCACAAGTTACAATAAGTCTGTCAGAGTTATGTGATGTTGGATGAATAGTTTCTTCTGAAGGAGTAGGACTTGAATGTAGACTAGGGTTCTCAATAGGAACAAAGTTTCCTAAGGTCTTCTTCTTCACTGGTGGTGTATTTTCTTTTTCTAGGATTTTCCATGAAATATCCTTGTGTAATGTGGATTCAAACTTCTCATTTGTGTCCCATACTAGACTCTCATGAAGCTCATCAGGTGTATGGCTCTTACCAAAGTGTGACCTATATTGTTGTATCAATGATCCTCTGAGGTCTCCAATAATTGAAGGTGGTAATTTGCGATTTTCGCGCAACTTAGTGATATCATTTAGAATTTCCAACTCCCTCAGTTCCTGACGATATCCACCTTTATCCTTCACACCACCAGTAATATGATTAACATTAAAACCTTGTAGAATTATGGTGCCATCTGCACTGGAACTTCTTGATAACGCAGTATAAATGGCTCGGAAATCACGACTGTTATATATATCTACTACGTTAGGGTCTCGTGTTTTTCCTTGGGAGGCAAAATCAGTCATTGCAAAGTTAGGCAGAACTTCTACCTGAGTCCGGGAGATCTGAATGATTCGGTCATCAGGTAGTTTACAGTTAATACGCCTTGTATTTGGGGTAATAGGAACAACATTGAGAGGAAGGTCTTTGAACTGGACATCTGTTGAGGGCTTTTCCAATTTAACATATAGCACTTTGAGAACTAGTTGACCATGCCTTCCTTTACCAGCTTGCCAGCCATGAACAGTGCCTTCTTGACCCTTGGTTATACAGAGCTCAGTTGCGCCATTGAAGCGGATCATTACAGGTAGTCCTTTGCATAAAGATAGAGTTGCAGGAATCTGCATATTGTTGGTAGAAGGTGACTGTTTCCAGAGCTGCTGCTGTACTTCATCATTGATTTTGTGCTTTGTAGCCTTTCTCCGTTTACGTTTTCGATCATGAGTTTTTGAGGGAAGTTCATCAAAAACAACTTCCTCATCTTCAGAGAAAAAGTGTGCAAGCATTTGACCAGTCTCTGCTGCAAACCGTTTAGTTCCTAGTTCATTAGCTACGTCTTTATGTTTATTGTAAGTCAAAATAATTGAAGTGTTCCAGAAACGAGGGTTATCAATAGAACGAGATTCATTGGAAGGATCTGAGATCAAAGACCGCAACAAAGTAATATCCTCTGCAGTGCACTGTTTATATCTCATATTTTCTAAAGCTTGACGAAATTTTACATCTCTGATAGAACTTCCGGTCTGCCGACAGTTTTTTCTCAGGAGCACTACAGTGTTGATTTGATGCCATAAATATTTCCCAATACTAGCATGTTGGTCTGATGAACTGGTTCCTATGGTATGGCTATACAGTGATACATTTTCACCACCCATAGCTGGAGGCAATTGAGCAAAATCACCAGCAAATATCATGTTCATGCCACCAAATGGAAGCAGAGGGCGATTCAAGGCAGAAGCAATTTTAGCACTGATTTTATACATGTCTTTACAAGAAAGCATTGAAACTTCATCTAAAAATACATAATCTACTCCACTAAGTCTGGAACAAATCTGTGATGCAGACATCTTCCAAAACTCGCCTTCCTCTGATGAATTAATACCAAACACAGAGTGATAAGTGGAACCTTGAAGCAAAGCAGCTGCTGTGCCAGTTGGTGCAACTACTATCATGCGTTGGCTCTGAAGCCTTCTCTTGAAAAATTCTCTCAGAGTTTTCAGCACTTGACTTTTACCAGTACCTGCCATGCCACCTATATACATCTTTAACTGGTCTGAAATAGAACTAACTGCATGGTTTGCAACAATACGAAACGCCCGTTCTTGCTCTAGATTCAAACTAAATTCAAGACATAAATCATCTATAAGTTTTTGAGTCTGATTGCTTCGAAGTTTCTCTTCAAGCATATGTTGATCAAGGACTTCTACCTGGTCAGGATATTTATTAGGAAAGTTGTATTGCTGGTCTTTGTTTTCCTTCAGTTTATTTGTTATCACATTTGACTTCATTTTTGCAATTTCCAACCTCCATGCAGCTGGACTCATTGAAGGATAATCAAAAGAAGCTGGTATATGGCTTTTCAAATCACACTTTGCATTTGTCCATCCCGTATTGGCCAGTAAATCTGTCATCTCTTGCATGTCTAACTGCCTGCGTCGTTCCCGAACACCTAGACTGTCATCTGAACATTTAAATGGATCAAAATGAATTCCATCATCAAAGTCAGGCTCAAGCTTTGAAGGATCAATTCCTAGACTCTGTGCCTTTCTCTGTGTATGGTAGTCATCTCTCGAATCTAAACATTCAAATCGAAGTTCAAAATTATCCATCAAGAATTTTTGTTGAGCAGAAAATTGATAGTCAAGGAATGCACTATCCCAAGTCTCCTTTTTCTCCTTGAGATCTTTTCCAGTTCTCCACGGTTTGAAAAATGTCAACATGACTGAACAGTAGTATTCCCTGTCACCCTTATTCCTTCTCGGTAGTGAAGGTCCTATGAAATTAGGTACAATATTTCTCTTATCATGAATGCGCAAGTAATGGGTGCTAGCTAAGGGATGTTCATGCACAAAAGGATGTCCTTTCTTTGGCAGCACGTTCTTTGTCAAAGGTTTATTTGCCAAACTTTTTTTCAATGTATTTTGAGGTCTATATGTATCTTCTTCATCAGAGAAAGATGAGTCTTCACTACTACTATCATAGCGTTCTGAGATCTCATCATCAGGGTCATTGACATCTCTTTTATTTGCTGCCAGTTTGACACGTTCACATTGGCATACCCATTCATATAATGTCATCTCGCTTAAAGCTTCTGGACGGTATATATAATCAAAAACTGAGGAAAAGCCTACTAACTTACCATTATGTTGGATCACAACTACTTTTTCATGATTTTTATTTTCAACCTGCAGCTGATCTGGTTCCTGCCAAAATCTACGAGCTTCACTGACAAAGTCTTTCCAGTAAAATGATTTGAACTCATGACTTGTGTAATGATCTGGTTTATCTAGAAGATACAAAGCAATCATTGGTGCCCCTAGCTCCATCTTGACTGTCAATAAGTTGACAATTTGTGTAATAATTTTTCTTGCCTTTTCATGGCGAGGTAAAGTACCAGTCAGCATCTCAGCATTCCTTTGTAGAATTGTACGAATAACTTCAAAAATCACATGAGTGTTCAGATTCCATTTTGTAATATACTCAGTCACATATAAGACAACAGCCTTGATTGCTGTGCCTGATAGCAATGAAGAGACATCTGAGTTACATCTGAGTAGATATGTGACTGTTTGGTTATAGGTGTTAATCCAAGCTTCTGTCTTTTTCATTCTCAGGGCACCAGTCTCAGTATCAACCTGCGTTGTTGGAAATGTTTCTCGTGGAAACCTGGCTTTGCAAGTGCCAAATTTATTGTCAAGACAACCTAGGTAATCTTTGCCTACCTTTCTTGTTCCTTGCTTGGTTAAGGTAGATTTGCATTTGTGTATATGAGTTCGGCTTAGAATATCGTCCACTTCTTGCTGATATTTGGCAGTCCAGGCCTGACATGGCTCACAGTTTTCAGTGCTGGTACATAAACACTCTATTGGAGGACACTGAGGCAAAGAGTACAAGGGATTAACATAATCTTCATTTCCTGAGGCAGTTTGAAGATTTTGTTCAACTTCTTCCTGAGTGCCAGTCATGAAATCTCCACAATGAACAGATCCTAAGTACTCAACTATTCTTCTTTGGAAATCATTTTCATTTTTTAATATAGCATCTCTTATCTGTTGTGGAGACAGGCTGTTTGCAATCCAGAGAAGCATATGAAGATGGAGAGTCAATCTTCCTTGCTGTTCAATGGTGCCAAAATAGCCCGAAGTTTTTCCAAAAACACCATCATGGTCAGTGTCAACTCCTAATATATGCTTGATAAACATCTGAACCATAAAATCAAAGAACTTGGCACCAGCAACAGGATTATTAATAATTTTCCTAGTTCTTTCATCATTAGGAAGATTAAGATTCAGGTCAAAAGTCTCATCAGAGATAGCATAATACAAACACAAAGGATGAGTTAGGTCAGATGGTGCAAAAGTAATATACCAAGATGGTGCCCCAAGGTATGAGATTAGAGACCAGAGCTCAGTTCGCAAGAATTTTTTACTGGACATAGATCCTTTAACTGTACCACCTACGTGGTCCAGATCTTGAATAACCTCATAGCACAATTTCTCTTCTTCTGTCTCAGGCCGTACTATTCCACCTTTGCTCAGTTTGTCTATCAAAGTGTTCAATACATGTGGATTCAAGTTTAAAATACGATCTGCAATTGCAGAGAAGCTTTCTTTTTGTGTGAGTGCAAAGCCATTACTTGTAGTCTTTTTGACTTGTTCATGGCTAAAAGCTACAAAGCTAAACAATGGATCACTCTGGAATCTCTGATCATGATAGTTCATAAAGTATTTTTTGTGACTTTTTTCAGAAAATGATTTAAGTGTGGTCATGCCAATACTACCCATGCCATAAGGGAAAAGCCAGGGGAAAATGGAGGGATACAACAGGGGATTGTTGAACATAGTAGAGCTTTTCTCACTATGTCCAACAGCAAGAAACTTACCTTGTGATTTTAAATAAGCTAAAGCCTTAGCTTTCTGGAGCTCCACAGAAGTATTCTGCAGCTGTTCACCTGTGATCCCATGCACTACAAATGGAACGCTGCCTAGCTCAGTTCCAGTTTCTAATTCATTGTCATGAATACTTGTAGCTTCAGGTATTCTGTTACCTTCTGACTGCATCTCTTTAAACGCTACAGTGACTGGTGGTGTATCCTCAGGATACTTATTGAGATTGTCCATCGAGATTTTTACATCTTCATATGCAGGATGGTTCAATCGAAGCCAAGTTAAAGCTTCAAACACTTGTTTACGTCTAACAAGCATTGGAGTTCGTTTATAGTCTTTTTCTGTAGGTTTGCAAGGTCCAGTAAACATTATTGCCAAAACTTCGTCAAGATCTTCTGGTGGTGGAGGCAGAACATCATAAACTTTCATAACTGGTGAGTCAAAGGCTATGACATGAGAAATCATCTTTCTCATACCTGAAGACACACGTACAAAACAACAATTGGTCCGTACCTTTTGAACAAGTAATTTCTCAACAAAATTTAAGCACTGTAACTGAGGTGGAATATTTCCAAGCCAGAATCCATTTGCCAAGGAAATTCTCAGAATTTTTCCATCTCTTAGAGAGACTCTACAATCAGTACACACTCTGGAACATGAGTCATCTATAACAGCCCCAGATACACCAGTTATCTCATCAGAACTGGTTTGTCGCTCTTTCCGGGTGACACCAGTAACTCTAAGGACATTGAGTAGCTTTTTTACTTGCTTAATTGGCAGCAGCGTAGACATCAGCTTAAGCTGACCACATACTGCACATCCACCTTCTTCCACTGCTGATCTAGAAAAATCAGCACACCAGTCATGTATAATTTTTTTCATTAGATTTTCTGAAGGAGGCAAAGGAGGAAATGAAGCAAGAGGTTTGACTTGAACAGGGTCAATAGGTTCAAATATGGCAACAGGGCTTGTGCATTCTGAGTCACATACATGATCACTTAATAAGCCTTGAACTTGAGACTTCACAGTGTTTGAAAATTGAACATTATGAAATCTAGCTAACTGTCGTAATGATCTAAAAGTCAGAGACTGACACAATTTAGTTGGTGGTACAAATGCATATAATAGTAAAGGATTGGCTGCTGAACTTGAGACAGATTCAGAAAAACTGTGAAATCGATACATTGTAGAACCTGGATTATTTATACTGCAAGGAAAAAGTAAATATCTTTCCAGATCTGAAAATAAACATGTAGGTGCTGCCCCTTTGCCACCACCCAGGAGAGAATGATGGTAAGATTTTTCACTTTCACTTTGACTAACTGTTAATTCAGGACGTAAATGTACCAGAAAATCAAGTAAGTGAAGGAGAGAATGATAGTGAGCAATATTAGCTAGAGATATAATGGCATATTTACACAGTATAGCGCGTGATTGTAAACACATATCAATGTTACATGAAGCTTGAAATTGCCAAGGTGAGCAAAGGTTAGTAGAATTTGAAAGTAAACGGTAACCAATGAAATTGAAGGTCAAATCTTCCCAATATTGTCCGAGCAGACAAGATGTTGTACAAGCGCTGATTGATTTGAGTCTAGCCAAAAAGTCATGCCGATAAAATAGTGATCTTAATAGAAACAAGTGCGTCAATCGAGATGTCGCTGCAACACTCTGTCGGAAACATGCCAACACACTATTATCAGGAGTAATCGAATAAAAAGTATCATCAACAAGCCCATAGGCAGTATATGAACGCTGAACAAAGATCATAAAATGCTTTACATGGCCAAGTACTTGATCAATAATAGTATGTCGCAAAGGTTGATTGACAACAAATCTAAAAAAGAATACCAGATCACCAGATGCTATGAAGTGCATTCTCACTCTAAAGGTGGAATGATAAACATAGGAAGAGATTAAGACATTAGCTTTGCGAGACGAAATCAAGCTACAGTCATTCTGTAAGTTGAATGGGTGGGATAGCTTTGAACTATTATAATCGAGTGACGTTGAGCCATACAATGTTGAGTCGTAATACTGGTATGGCATTAGGCCGTACGGCATTGAGCCGTTGTATTGGAATGACGCAGGGTCATACAGCGTTGAGCTGTTATCTTTGAATGGCACTGGGTCAAACGGCGTTGAGCTGCTATCTTTAGATGGCATTGGGCCAAACGGCATTGAGCCGCTATATTTAGATGGCATTGGGCCAAACGGCGTTGAGCCGTTATATAGAAATTGTATAGCAGAAAGATTCGAGCCAGAGTAACGATCATAGTCAACAGAACTACGAAAGAGGTTGCCATAGCCAAGAGCAGTCAAGAGTAGTGCAAGCAATGTAGCACAAAACACTGTTAAGAGGGTACATGATGGTATGAAAGGAGAGACGAAATGAGCCGCGAGCCTCACGGCAACCCCTACACTTGATGAAACACGAAATCGGCAAAAAAGCCGCGAGAGTGAGTCGTGACTCGGATCATAGCCACGGACGCAATTTGAGAAAGCCACACTAGTACGATGGACTCAGCATAAAACCACCAAACAGAAATACTGAACTCTCAGCAATCCAAATGTAGTGATGGACGTAAGCTCGTTCCTCAAGCAGTCCCAATAACAGGCTCTGAGGCTACAGCCGTTGGATGAAAGAAAGGGAAAAAGCCGCCGCGCGATGCCCCTCTCAGATGTATTTACCCAGAGCCGCTGACAAAAATGTAGTTGGTATACGGTCCCCCCATTGTTCTAGTGTCTTGAAGCGTCCAATGACTTGTTTTTGCAGAACATCTTCGTGTATGCTGCTGCGGTGGGGGTATAAAGATGAAGGGGAGGAAGTCGTTGTCGTTGTCGCGAATGATGATGGATTGATGTTGTTGGGGTTAGGGTTTGTGTTGCTGCGGCTGTGGCGGACACTGGTCTAGTTCTAACAA
The DNA here is from genome assembly GCA_013368315.1 of Tetrapyrgos nigripes. NCBI lineage: Eukaryota > Fungi > Basidiomycota > Agaricomycetes > Agaricales > Campanellaceae > Tetrapyrgos > Tetrapyrgos nigripes. Next base: position 110,130 of record JAACJM010000195.1, on the reverse strand, counting down.
GGGAAAAGGAACCTCATACTGAACGCTGCTCTGGATCTGGGGATATAAGCTGTGGGTTGGAAATTGAGAGGGTATGTGAGTACTGGAAAGTTTTTCTTCACAAGTCCACTAATAGTTCACCAGAGAGAAACACCTGCACCAAACCTGCACACTAACTTCTACTGACCATTCCGTGCAAGCGTCGTCGTTCACCCACTTGCAGTGCCTGAATTAGTTTCAGTTCCTATGCCCGAAGTGGTAAAGAGGGTAGGCGTTGGAATGAAGACAGTGCAGAGGGTGACTGTGAGCTTTTGGGAAATCGGGTTTCGGGTATAGAGCTATTTCGATAGACTACAATAGGGATGACTGCGCCTCTGAAAGAGTAACACTCACTTTCTATAGTACACATTATTATTATTAGACTTCTTGAATACATATCGTACATACACTGAAAGATCGAAAGAAAATGTTATATAGTACACATTATTTTCATTGGACTTCTTGAATATATATCGTACATACAGCAAAAGATCAACAGACAAAAGATAATAAGGTTAGAGTAAAAGTACAGACTCAGTTATAACTTCTTGTTGACCATGCCTATTCAAAACCGACTATTTCTTGGTTCGTTTAATCGGATCAGTCAACAGTATGATAAACTTGAGGTTGAAAGCAAGCGTATCTTGACCTGAACCGACATAATAGCCAGTTGTGTATCCCACTGAACATATGCTATCAGCCGGTATCTCCTTCGTGTATAAAGGTCGGGTGGAAATTGTATCCCAATCCTTCTTCGTGAATCGGAATCCTTTAGCATGATTAGGTCTTCCTGGACGACCATCAAATACGGGAACTAGTAAAAAGTAAATTTCTGTATTATCGAAGATAAAGGTTTCAAGCTGCTTACTATAGTCAGTTGCTCTGGAATAATGATTAGTGACTGATAGTTGAGGGTTGGACATTGACTGTTGCGACACTCCCCAGTCTCCTTCAGATGCTCCAGCGCTAGAGTCTAATCTGATTGTTAATACCAAGTAATATGTATTTGTTGATGCTTACTATCTGACATCCTGAAGCGTTCCGGCATCGTCGAAATACTGACTATCCCATTTCGATAGCCATTATGTACGAACCCAGCTCTGGAAAACAAATAACAAATCAAACTAGAAGTTGATTGATGTTCCTGATCAAACATCAGCAGCTCAATTTTCTTGCTTGTAGAAACCTTCTCCGGCTTTAAGACATGGGAAGATATGACAACGCCTGTGGTGAGTAACACTGCAGCAGTTGTAGCTGCTCCTGGCTGCGAAGGGGAGATGACCAGTTTTGCTCCAACTTTGCCAGGACCTAATCCTTCGGATTTGAGAACACTCGGGTCAACTCTGGCAGGGTTTACAATTTGTCGATATCATTCAAAAAGAAGAGCTGTTGCCGTTAACCTGTGATTGTGTTACTTTCATGTTACTTTTTACTATGAATTTAAAATCCGAAGCACTCACTTTTGAATTTCTTTGGTGAAAGACTTCGGGGCCTCAGCTTGCATGTTAGAAAATTTCACAACTTTGAGATCATCGGAGGCTCCGTTATACGACCGAAAAACAGCGTAACTAGTAAAGAACGTTAGCATCGCCATTTCTTACGGCAAATTCGGACGGTTGGAATACATGTCGTATTTTGAATGGAGAAATGGATCTTGATATTTTTTCCGCAAGCTCCAACCGGAGATTGGCTCAGCTGGCTCGCTTGAATTTCCATCTCGGGTTGGGTCAGCTTTTCCTTTCCCTTTGCTCTCGGTCGAAGACGTGGCAAACCTGTCACAACAATTATATGTATACCAAAAACAAGACAGGAACGGTATACGAACTCACCGTTGATTTTTCTTCTTTGGCGCCTCAATAAGTTCCTCGTCGTCAAGATCACTAATAATAATGTTAAGCTCAGCCAATCATGTTTTGAGAATATTGAAAGCAAAAGCCATACCGTCCATGTTTCTTTCCCGAAGATTTTTTCTTCTCCGGCGTCTCAATAAATTCCTCATCGTCAAGATCACTAAGGATAATGTCAAGTTCAGCCAATCATGTTTTGAGAATATTGGAAGCAAAAGCCATACCGTCCATGTTTCTTTCCCGAAGATTTTTTCTTCTTCGGCGTCTCAATAAATTCCTCATCGTCAAGATCACTAAGGATAATGTTAAGTTCAGCCAATCATGTTTTGAAAAGATTGAAAGGAAAACCCGTACCGTCCATGTTTCTTTGCTGAAGCAGATTTTTTGACACTAAACGGGTGATGGAGTAATGAGAATCGAAACAAGAAAATAATTAAGTTGAGATTTACTGTTTGGGGGACACCATAGTATCGTTCTTGTCGGCTTCCTGCAAATCTGCTGACGACTTTGGTGACTTTTTAGATGGTCTATAAATAGCTGAATTAGAGTCGTAGATACATTAGATTGGATTTACTCACTTATTCGACGTATTGATCTGTCCAAATTCCATCTCTGTCGTCAAGTCTGACCTTTTCTCAACAGATTTGCCTTTTCTGCAAGAAACAAGTCAGCTAATAATGCAACGAACTGCTCAGAAACACAGAAGATTCACCTTTTGCCGCGCTCTGCAAAAGAAGGCTCTGGTGGATCGTCATCATCGGTGACGATGACATATCCTTTCCATGGCGACTTTCCCATAACCCTGGTATTGTCAATTTAAAGGAGTGTAAGGAGCGAAAAAGTTATAATACTCACTTAGCTGAGCTTTTTGGAGTACTTAGAGATTCTTTAACGTTTGGTTTGGTTCTCTTTGAACGTCTCCTTGTATCACAAACATCACCATTAGAGATGAAAGACAACGGAAAAAAAAAAAAGTTACTGGTCGACCACGAGTTTATCTGACTCCGGCTGATACTCTTTATCAACTGGCCTAAAGGTATTCGTAAGAAAAAAGTCCCGAAAGATGAGATAACTTCCTACTCTTCGTCACCAGCAACAGAGGACACTTGCTCAGGTTCTGAATAGGAAGACTCTTCAGATCTATCAATGATCAGTTAGCATAAATGAATGTAAAAGATTCTGTAGAGACGTACTGGCTGTGCGCTGACGAGTTTTTATTCCTATGTCTGAAACAGGTTAATACTGAAGTAGAGCTTGACGAAAATAAAGGTTACTTTAGAGAATAATCGCTAAGTTCCTGTTCAGATTCAGTCCCTGAAGCCCCACTTTGCTCTTCCTCTGCCTCGTCGTCGATGTATGCTTGAGGTGGGTTTCTGTGTGACGATTAGAAGAGTATAACATCATGAAGAGAAAGGATGATCTACTTGGAAGTTTTTGGTGGCATTCTTGAACAGTCGAAAGGTGAGTTGACTAGATGGGGCAGGAGCGGTAGAAAATTCGATAGATATAGATATTAAGCGGATCATACGAAACTTTACTTGAAACTTGAAGTAAAAGGTTATGAGTAACACATAACAAATCGCAGAAGTATGAGAACTCAGATGTTTCAATGAAGCTGTATCAGACAAATCAATAAGACACCTCGGAAGTATGAGACTGTGGAAAATTGCTTCTGGAAACTTGCTTCAAGTAAACACCAAAAGATACAAGTTAAGTCGGATCATGTCAAACTTTACATGAAACTCGCAATATGAAAAATTGGGACAGGAAGCTATTACGGAGGTAGGAGTATGCGGACGCATGAATCATGTTCTACAAATTGTACATGAGTCCCAAATAGCATAGTAATCAGAAGTTTCATCCAAATTCAAAATGTATGCGGAACCTAGACTTTGAGACAGGGGCATAGTATCATCGAATCACATGTATCATATACTTAATTTCCAAGATAACGCCCAGTGAAAAGTCAATGGGCCCAGAGCGAACCCCAGCGAATGTCCAAAAGACACTCAGTCTGACTCGCCTGTGTTCGCTCTCGTTACAAAATTGTGCACCGCTCATTATCTGCATTGAGTCAAACTGAGTCTGAGCGAGTATTTTTTGGAAGATTTTGAGTATATTTGCTCTCATTCGCTCTCGTCCGTTTGGTTTGAATAGGGTGCACACTAATTGGTGCGCTCGCTCTGGTTCTCTCTGGCTCACTCTGGTTCTGATAAATTGTGAAGGAAATGTTCATTGTGATTTGCTACGGTACGATTTGGTACAGTACATGGCATACATACATAGTAGAAATACACTGTAATAAAATGCACTCTCCTGCATCCATTGCCATAATCCCTTCTACACTGATGTCCTCTCCAAAAATGCCTGAAAAAGTCTGTGTACATAGGTTCTGTGTCAGGAAAGGCATCATGCAGAATTTCCAGAAGAGAACGTACCGATGTGGACAATTGCGAAGTGGAAAATAGCTGCACAAGAAGTCCATCAGTACTGCAACGACGTGGTGGCGCATCCAAGACGCACCGGGAGCCCAGATATCCATACAAATTCGCCTAATGCAAAAGGCGGGTTAGAGAAAGAAGATAACGCGACACGGAAGACTCACTGAACGATGAGAAAACGCCTTTGCAGATCACAACAACGTTGGCCAGGGAGTTAGCGGGCAGCGTACAGGAATGTGTCTGAGACGTACCCAGAATACAAATACCCACTAGCACACACCTGATGGAAAAGGCGGGTTAAAGAAAGATGGTAGCGCGACCAACGGAGGACTCACCGGACAACAAAACCCACTTGTACAACCAATTCCATCCCTCGTTCACATCAGAGACGCGTAAGGCTTTGAAGGTAACGGCGTTGGCCAGGCGGATTGCGCGTCGAACGTGAAAGAGAAGAAGTCAACTGGAAATGGTGATGGTAGAAGGAAGAGAAAGGCGTGAAGTCCTTGAATGATGTCGAGTGTTTCTAAGATGCTCGGGACCTGCTGAAGTTGTTGACAAAACGAAGCTATGCCTTTGTACAGTGTAGATAACATTGTACTACGCAGTATGTAGGATACATAATGATAAGTTGGACAAGTAGAGTGAAGTTACCTGGCTAACTTAGCCTAACTTCATAGGAACTAGTTGCTTTGACAACAAAGTAAGGAGAATTAGCCATACTTTAGCAGTTATCTAGTAGTTATCTAGTGCAATACCTAGCATATGTATAGCCTAGTTCGCTCGGACTCTTTCTGACTCTTTTTTCCCCAATCATTTGCGGGTGCACATTCGCTCTGGTTCGCTCTAGGGAAACCGACTTTTCACTGGGGATAACGATTGACATAATCTGTATGCGGAGAAATTAGTTCATTAGATCATTGGTCTAGATTATCACTGAGCGAAATGGATCTTGTTTGAGTGATACAGAACATATTATGGAACTGTTGATTAACAGGCTGCGAATAAGACAGTAAGTTTGCAAGTGAAAGATGCAAACATTGGGAGCGAGTAAGAGATCGCGGATGTAAGAGGATGTGCCTTTATTTGACATGATCTGGCTGCGGAGGTGGTCGATCTTATGTGTGGATCACAACTGAAATAAACTGGCAGAGAAGGTCTATCAGGAACGATAATATGCTCCATCCGCTTAGAGATGACAGACTTGAATTTGGGTAAAACTTGACAAAGGATGGTATGCATGTAACTCATTGTCAATGATCTCATTCACAGGTTCGCTGAGCTATATTCTATTGATCTTACATGTAGGGATTCCAACTGGTTTCGAATTGATGTTTCACTGTGATTTGGTATATTGCAACTTTACTATTTAAGTTCAAGTATCCTGAGTATATTCTTCAAACATCCTCACTATCATTCATTTCTACTTGGTAAGGATGAACGAATATTACCCAGTGGAAGCTGCGAGTGAGTGCTAATGTTGTTACGCTTGAGAATGTATTTAACGTGTTATCCAGAGAAAGACCTCGAGCAGTGGACCTGTCATCGTGAGAAAGCTCGTAATGGTGGGTTGAATCCGGTTGGATTGACTGAGGTGAGCATGACTATTTGGATAATATGAACCTGTGATATCTACATCTTACCTCTTGCGTTTGTAGACACCGAATTGGACGAGCGCTTTGTCCGTTCCTACATATGGTGTTCCTTCACTTCCCCGATTGAGCAGGCAAACCAACGGATCCTTCAAGGAGATTGTTTTCACAATGCAGGGTATACTTTCAGACAAACGTATACCTCCCGTTCTTTCCTTGCCGTAAGTGAGAAGTTTGGCTTATCATATACATATTCTCTGATATCTAAATGTGATTGCAGCGATAATCAAAGACGTAAGGTGGCGAGTTTTTTGCGTCAAGAAATCCAAATCACTGGTCTTGGAAGTTCAACATTTGCTGCAACCTAGCGTCGGCGGGAAACGCAAGCTTGGATCCTGGACTCGCGCCCATCAAATCCGGTAACTTCGGCCCCAACTCGGTCCATGATAGGAATCATGCCCCTATTCATGTACTTATGTAGTATGTATCTAACATACAGAGCTGTCTCGTACGAGGAGGATACTCATGCAGTATGTTGTAAACTCAGATGTTGTACGTACCGGCGATTACTAACCTCAGAAAATTATTAAATAAATTGGGATATTATAATTAATAATTATATTAAATTTTCGAGAAATATCCGGGATGGAAAGGGATACTGGCTGGGCTAAGAATTTCGATGATTTGGATGCATATAAAGAAAGTGGCAGGACTGTGGATGGAGAGTAGAACGCGCTCGGAAAGCCGGAGGTTCCAAAAACGGATATACGAGTACAGCCACAAACGACTTGGCGTGATGACTCCCTTGACGATAAGTACCATCAGCACCGGGGGAGATCATTTCAACGCTTGGAATCTTTGTGGATCACACACCGTGAAGGCGGCAACTTATCTGCGCGCTCTATACGACACCGATATCGCTCGTTCTATCAACAATTCATGACAAGCGTCCAAAACGCGTCTGCCTATGGTAAGTACGCGCAATGGCCCTCAATTCTATCACATTGTGTATCTATAAGTATTATCTATTGTCACTTGACGATGTGATCAGGGAAGATACTGCCGTGTCTACGATGTTCGGCAGGGTTAGATACATATACATTTTTGTGCAGCCCAGGAAAAGACAATATTCAGGGGTCATGTAGTAATTATGCTGATCTGAGACCTCGCAAGTTCAAGCTTTAACCACGAATTTTGCGAAATCTCTGGAGATTCTTGAATGGATATATGATCTCTCAGATATGATATACATAATAAACATGGACTCTTCATTCAAAGATCCTTACAACTTAAATAAATACGAGAATCAATGGATAGCTACTGGGAGGCATCCAACTTGACAGACAACTGCCTGAAAATCTCCCATCCTTGAAGAGCAGACTTCATTCCAGCAGAGAGGTCAGGAGTCCCAATCTCCTGATAAGCCCTTCTGACCCTTGCCTCAAATTCATTGCTGGCCCATCGCAACAGCTCATCTCTCGGAGGCAACCGGCTCCGCAACGCATTGACAGATTTAGGATGAACTGGTATCCTGCAGTCTCTCAATCCATATTGCTCAGGACAGCGCATCACCTGGTTAGGAGTAGTGCCAGATGGGAAAGATGAATTGACCTGCTTCCTAACCCGATGCGCATTCCAGTAAATGCAAAAAGCGTCCAAGCAGCCCTGGACAATCTTGGAGAATAGCCAATGAAATAAATCACTATCATTCTAGTCAGGCATGCGTAGACGAAGCAAGGTGAAATTTTTGACTTACATGTGATCCTGCTTGTGTGCATGAAAATATCCGTTTGACTTCCCTTCACACAGAATTTCACGGAGATCTCTCCCGTTAAAGCGTCGGAACCAATACCACATTACTTCCACCACAATGTTGCGGGTACTGGGAACAGCGACAAAGGCCGGCCACTCGTGAAGATCTTGGAATTCTTCTCGATTGAAAGCCTCGCTGACAGTATTTGAGAATGAAAGCAAACACGATGAATCAAATTTCATACTCACCGGAGTGCGACTTGCTGAGCATACATCTCTCCAGTCTCTGAACCTTTGTCCACTGTAATTTGTACAGGAATATCTACCATCGTTATCAGCAATCATTGAGGCAAATATCAAGTCAACAGATAGAAACGTACTGTAGCCACAACTCTCAATCAAGTCCAAATGGAGATGGCCAATAATGTCTGCTTGCCGTGCATCAGGCACTACTACAAGCATCGGAATGTGACCGACATGTTGCCGAAATCCGTATATAGGTATGCCAACTCCGCCCATATCCAGCCCCGAAGCGGACAGCTTTTCATGGCCATCGCTATGGATTTGCTGATAAGGGCCTATGACTAAAAGTGGACGACGAGGTATTTTGAATTTCTGGCCAGAAGGAGCTCGGAGAAGTCGATAAACTGGATCTTCATTTTCTTTCTGAATGCGTCGAACAGTATCCCTAGCGCATAGCAAGAGAAGATGAGATTTCTCTATAAATAAAATCAGAGCTAGAGCACGAGGCTTACCTAGGGATAGGTGTCATCTCTTGTCGTAAGGAGGATTGTATGGATACTGCGCTGCGCCGATGATATGGGTCACCTTCAAGTTTGTCAACAACCAAGAATGTCTTGAGACCCTCGGAAAGCTTCTTTCCGTTACGTCTTGTCGTCGGGATATCAAGTCTCCAGAGCAAGTTTGAAAGGGTACGGTCTCTGAATTGAACATTAGAAAGGTGTAATTCCAAGGAGAAATTATGTATACATACCCGATGTGGTAGTTGAACTTCTTGGCCAAAGCTGCACGTATTTCCGAATATTTGAGGCCTTCATGTACTGCAAGACTCATGAGCTCATTTCGAAGCTGTTCATCGGGAGGGCCTAAGAGGGAGAGAATCAGAATGGTATCAATCTCTATAGATGGATACTGACGGGGTCCGTTATTGTGCTGATTTTTTCCACTTGGATTCGAAGCCATAGCATATGGAGCTCTCCCTGGTGATTGACGAAGAAAGACTGGTGAGCACAAATGTGAAGGCTTGCTTTTAAGCTTGCAGAAACCATGTGCCCGCAGTAACGCCACAGTCGCCGTTTAAAATTCGATCGGAGCTTTTAAACTCCATTCAGTATTGCTTCAAAATACCTTCAACGTACTTCCCAGTTTGCTCTGACTCCTGCTACCCTTGCGAGTTGGACTGAGCTCAACGTAAGATTCAACGGCCGTAGACGTTGAAAATTCAGAAATATATTCACCGCTTGGGCTCAAGGTTCGGCAGACTCAGGGCAGTCTACAGGTTCGTATTTTACGCTTACAGACTCAAATTCGACAACACTAGTTTGGCAAGCCCGCACAGCGGTCCCATAGGTGCTTCAGCGGCCGTTTCTTTCCTTGCTTTTTTTCCTTTTTTTTTCCTGTGATTTTACGATATATAAGGCCTTCCAAGATCAGCTTTCTGCTACCCATCCAATCTCGTCCATTATCGCTTTCATGTCTGCTTCTGAGAATCCATGCGCCTCTTGTCAAGGTTCTAGTCCTGGCGATGGTTGCTCTGGTTTCTTTCCTAACAAGAAGTCACCTGGGCTTTGTGTCCGATGTGAGCTCATTGCTAAGTCTACCGATGACCCGGTGAAAGCACAGGAGGCCAAGGTACATATTCTCATCATCCCATTACCATGATCAGTATTGACATAATAGGATTTTTTTTAGGAAATAGCACAATGTACTGGTTGTGGCCAGATTGGTCGCAATCTACGTGAACCACTGTGTGGAATGTGCAAACAGCTTGCAGGTACGATTGATTTTTTCTACGTTGAAGACTTTTCTTTCAACTGCATATCTCTAGCTCCCACTCCGCTTCCCATCCCAACACCTACCATATCTCAGTCAGGTACAATGTCAAATGCTGCCGCAAATAGTATGTCGACCAATTTTACTGCCTCGATGCAAGCAGCAAAACAGAAACAAGCCCAGATGAATGCCATCTCCACTCCAGCAGCCTTGTCTCCGGCCTCTGAGATGTCTGCTTTCCGGGCTGGACAATCTGGCAGTGGCCGTACTATCCTCATTCACGCACGTTTAGCCACACCCGAGAAGCCTCTGGTCACCTTCCCTAATGATATCATGACTTTTGATGCTAATGACTCAGTCTCAGGTATGATTGATCTCTCTACTTCAGTGTGAATATCCTCATTTTGTTATTAGATGTCAAAAAGATTTTTGTCGATCGCTTCAATGCACAATGGCGTAACTCAGCTCCCGGAAGTATGCAATAGTACGTATCATTCTATCTTTAGCACACATTCTTCACTCATTACATGGATATCCGACTTTGCATGTAGCGATGAAGTCAATTTGCGTTGGCCTCAGAATGTTGCCCTGATTGGAAACACCGAGCATGGTACTGTTGGCAATCTTTATGACGTTCATCTTGCCATGGACGGCTTTCCTCTGAAGAATCTTGTCTCACTCGCTGATCAAACCAAGAAAAATCCGAGTCCCCGTCAAACAAATGGTCAACATATACATCTTTGGCTTATTGTAGATGCGCCAAAGGTATGAAAATCGAAATTTCCAATTATCTATGAAACTCATATCATGTTCTAATCAAGATGGAGACCCGGCTCGGAGTGGAGCTTCCTCAAGCTCTGGGTGGTTCTGCACGAGCCAAAAGACGTCTTGATGACAGTGAGGCTGGTTCAATGCCATCCAAACGCAACGGTAAGTCTTACAACATTGGGATTTGGATTTAGCTAACTATCATGTAGCACCACTCGTATCGAGTTATGGAAAAAAGGGCAGTGCAGTTTTGAAAATCAAGAGCTGTACACGCTTCCCTTCATCCACCACTATGAAACTTCGTATTGCTCAGATTCAGGAGCAGGAGGAAGGTGAAATTGATGTCGATTGGGACGGAGGTGAGGTAGTAGAGGCAGTGGTGTCTGATGCTTCGATTGGCTCAGGCTTGACAAAGACTGTCTTTCCAGTGAGTATTGATATACTTCATTCATTTGGGTTACGAAGCTTATCACTTCCAAAGGGCCTCATCAGGGTTTCTGAACAGATGGTATTCAAACGAATGAGTAACCCATACAATATGCACTATGATAGCTGGGCGCTTGAATCAGAACTTCGCATCCTTCATCGGGGTAAATTCTTCTGGGACATCTTCAAGCAAGTCTGTGAACAGGATGGAGTTGATTACTGTAAAGGTAAGTATCATTCTTCATCGTCTCTCAGAGTGATAGCTCACCTTATTTTTAGACTTTTCTTTCACCGATGCTTATCTTGCTGAAGAGATCGTCGAAAAGGATACACCCTCTACTTTGTCTGGTGTCACTGCTGATCGCTATATGCAAGAAATGTATGAACCAGAATCAGCTGATCTGGAACCGCTCCGAGTAATTTGGCTCATTGAGCCTCGCCGTACTACTGAGGTCACGAAGTACTCAGGCACAATGACACAAGTAAAACGCAACACACTCCCTTTCATGACAATGGCTGCGTTCGCACACTTTTCCCTTTTCTGGAGTCATGGAAAAATGGTCTTCGTTGACTTGCAAGGTATCTTATTTCCATGTTTGTGTCTCTGATCTATAGAATTCATTAAAATTTTGAAGGATCTCCTACTGAACATGGTCAAGTGCTGTTTGATGCTATGACACACACAAGAGAAGGGTAAGTGATCACTAACTCGTCAATGCGTAATTTATTTTTCTTTCTTCTGACCTGGTTCCATAGTGACAGCGGTCCCGGCGATCATGGCTACGAAGGACTCGAAGAGTTCATCAAAAACCACACTGACAACCGCATCTGCACTGAGATTGGTATGAAGGAATTGATGATCGAGAAGGAAAAACATCGCAGTAAGCCTACCACGAGCCAGCGGACCAAGCGTAGTCGGCGTTGTGCCACTCAGAGTGGGGAAAGTGAGAATGAAGATGAAGCTTGAGACATATATCTTCCGAATCTTCTCCTACCATAAGCATTTATCTATCCTTTTTGATCGTATGTATTCAACCATTGATATCTATAGTCCCAATGTTCGAGATTTTTCTATAATAATCAGTTCTTTATTTAATTTCGTCTCATGCGCGCTTCCCATGCGCCACTCCTGACTTCATTCGCAATGCGTAGGACTTTGGCCGCCCTCAGCTCTGAATACTTGTTAGCATATATAGCTTCTGAGAGTATGAATGCATAATCCAACTCACCTTCCATGCACTCAGAACATCGCCATCCGTCACTGTTTTGCATTGCCATTTCTACAGCACCACAATCTATGCATTGATTATATCCCTATATCGTCGTTATAACACTGAACAACTTTTCAAGATATAAAGTGGTCTGTAGGCTTACCGACAAAGTCTCAAACCCATCAGACTTGTCCTTCAACATATTCCACAATGTGCATCGGTCACAGAGACCGGAAGTCATTTTTCGCGGAAAGTTCTGCCCACATCCGACATCACCGGGTACTTCAGCTGAGTAGCACACAGTGGGTGTTGCCATTGCAAACAGGCGCTTTTAAAGCTTTAACGTCGTTACTTATATGCTCCTGCCATGCGTGCATGCAGCATAAGATCTGATCAACCACCCAACATGCTTTCACCATGCGGCAATGTATATCAATATCACACACACAAGCTCCCTGCGTCAAGGAATCTCTATGAACTCTTAAGCTCAGAAGGCTGCACAAACTACTCCCTATGTAGGAGATGCTTAACTATGTTGAGTCGGTATGATATATAGGATACATACTACATACAAGAATAGGGGCTTGATTGACATCTGGACCGAGGTTACCGGACGTGTGACACGCGAGTCCAGGATGTAAGCTTGCGTTTCCCGCCGACGCTATGCAACCGCAGAATCAATCAAATTGGTATATTATATGTGTGAAAGGCGTGTTCCAGAGGGGAAACTTGATGGAAACGGTCTTCTCTCCAGTTATCAAGGTGACATTGCTCTAAATTTTAGCAATCGGCAAGAAAACATTCATGATGTATGCATAGTGATCGCTGACATTTCGGTTCCAGGTATTTTACTCCACGCAGACATGCATTACAAGCAGAAGCACTACCTTTCAACGCTCAGGAAGATCCGAACGGAATCCTCGCTGGACTAACAAACGAGGATTATATCCATTGTGAGGAAAATGTTGTTAAATTTTACCAGCATGTTCCCAGCTCTTCGAGACCAGAGGGCAGGTACGTTTGGCAATGTGGAATATACCAGTTCTAGTACTAATACATTTCCAGGATGAAGCCCACCGATCCTGTTGCTTTCCGAACTGGAGATATTGTTGAAGTCCAGGCTTCAATCGCTATGATCCCTCAGGCAGGAGGCCAGAAGACAAAACTGATTGGTATATTGAGATCGTTAACACTTTTGGATATGAGACATAGACAGGCGCGTTTCAAATTATCTTTTCACTTCATTTTTACTCATGCTTTCCTCCAGTTTGCAATTGAGGAAAAGGACGTGGCGGAACGATCATTAAGTGCTTATAAAGGGGTTTTGAATGGAACTAAACGCAAAGTAGGCTATGATCATTCGGATGATGATGACGAGAGTTCATCCGAATCGAATTACGATAGCGCCACCGAAGGGAGTCATGTTAATGTATTGGAGAGGCATGTCAGGAGACGCATCGAGGAAATGACATTGGATGATTGAAACTGTTATAATCAGTATAAATTAGTTTCATGTACTGTACTTCTTCCATCCTTCTCCAATGCCTGAAGAATTCTTTCTGCGATGTACCATTGCGCGTATGATCTCTCGAGGTCCTGGTCAGGTATAAACTGTGTGTTTACTCTCTGTGGCTACGTTGATATCTTTGGTTACAGGCTATAGGTGATACTGCAGATTTGGTAGTATTTCCCAGTCCATCCCAGCTCGAAGCTTTCAACGCTGCCACCGAAGATTTCAGAACAAGGGTACGTATAAATTTCATCTTTAATAATTTTATACATAATGATTAACGAACTATGATTGTTGAGTAGAGCAATTATCACAATATGTGGGAAGCCTGTAGCAACTTAGAACATCCACTGGTCACACTCAAAGTTCAACGTGATACAATGGTAAGCATTTCGTTCTTTCTTCTTATTTGTATGCTTGATTTGTTCTAGATTTATGTCGAGCCTAGTATCAATATTCCTGCCATTCCGCCAGATGTAGACATCAGACATGTTCAACCAGTGTATGAGAGATGGAATATCGGTTTCCGTGCGGTCACTAGAAACGCAACGATTTTTGTTGTTGGCAAAGTTGAACTTGAGGAATTAAAGGAAGACGCAGTGAGTGTTGTACTATAATTCATTGATATTCTGTTGGGAGCTAAAAATTATCTTAGGTGACTGTTCTGCTTGTCGATGAAATCAGAGTTTACAGTTCTGGTCAACCTTGGTACGAAGACGTTTTTGATTAATATATCAGTGTAAAACGTTACTATAACTTTACATATCCAATGCATGTAGACATAACCTCAGAAATTCTATCTACGCTAACGTCTCCTAAAAAATGTCTTGTCTTCCTCTCCTTTTCCTCAAGCCGTCTTACAGTAACAAAGTGTGAGAGATTATACTTTTACAATTCTGTTTACTGCTACCAACATCGCTGGCCGCAATCCCAAATTTCTCACAGAAGATAATAACATCATAGCCAAAAGTTCCGAAGGGGTTTTTGAAACAAGAGATTGTCGAGTCCAGAAAGTTGAGAAGTAGTATTAAGATGCTGTAGGAGTGAGTGCGACCTGAGGCAAAAGTGTTGAACATTGAGGCCTTGAGCTTGATTCTTGAAGCTTGAGACACGGCCGTCAGAACCCTAACCCCAACGTTAACCCTGTGCCTGAACGCTTCAACCACCACCAATGCTCCTCTCCACTCGCTCTACACAACTATGAGCTCTCCGAGTCTGTTTTGCTCCGTCGTCTGTCCCTTTAGGGATACCTCTTTATGTTTGGAACCAAACCAGCTTCAACTATATCCATCTGAACTATTTCCTAATCGCTCTACTCGTATCTCTTTCAAAATCCAACTTTCTCCATGACTACGTCCATGCCACTTGAAGATGCTAGGGAGTAGGCAGAAAGCGAATAGATTGTGGTTAGAGACAGAAATAGCGAGGGCTGTAAGACGATGATGGAAAGGATGATAAACACAATGGTGACGTCCATTTCTCTTCTCAGACTATTCCCCACCTTTTTCACGTTTCCATCTTGAGATATCCAAGTTCTTTCTTATGATTAAGGAGTTCCTCACTGTCAACATCAGCCCTGCAGTATACTCCCACTACCATCACGGCATTACTTTTGTCCTTTCTCTCGCTTTTGATTCTTTGGTCTCATTGCAGGGATCTATGCCAGATGCTTGTCCAGTTCTCGGGTTCTTGTTCAGGCTTACTGAAATTTTTGTGTGAGCTTACATTTACTTCTACATATATAAACAACCCCGTTCTAATCTACGATAAAGCTTGCTCTTCCAAATCTCTTCACAGTCCCAGATATTTTGACGGCAATGATAATCCCACCCGCTCATATTACCCTCTCTCCTCAAAACCACGCGAAGTCATACGTTGGAATTCAGGAAGAAATATGAGGGATGGGAGAATGCAATGGACCGAAAGAGGAAAGGAACTATTGACTGGAAACAGTATAGGAATAATAGTATAGAAGAGACAATGCAAAGACAAAATGTTAAAGTACGCGTCAATTTTATTTCTTGCTTTTTAGCCTGATTTTAAACATCAACTCCAAGCTTGTTGTATACTCAATAAGGCCATTATTCGGAAGCCTAGCAAGTGGTATATTTGCTCGAGAACGAGTTTTCATTACGCTTCATCTTTCACTACGTCTCGACAACATAACTCGCGTATTTCTACTCATTGTGCAACAATAGGGCAGGAATAAATGAATACAATCGAGAGTGACGTTGGGCCACATCCGGCTCAAGGACGCCATTGCCGTCGATGACTTCATGGCTGGGGCGACCAATCTTAGGAGATGCTATTGGCGTTACGTCAAGGGGTTGCGTTCCAATGATGAATAGGTATGCACTCTTTTTCTCATTTTTTTGGGGGCAATTTTTTTTAAAATTTTATTTATGTTTGGAACTGTAGTATCTACACTGATGATGTTGCGATAGAAATAGTTTTTGGGATCATACAGGTGCATGAGCCTTATTGCACGATCGATCTTTGGGAACTTTTAGGGCAGTGCCTGTTTATCTCGGTCATATTGGTTCTCTAGGTGTCTCACTATAGGAGTACATGTGTCCATATTTAATGTCGCAAATTGTAGTTTTTCTGAGCTTTCTTCAAATGTCTGTCTTGTCGCAAAACTCCCCGACAATGTGGGATTATCCTGGTGCTTCTGATTACGGAAAGACTCGTGAACAGGCACGACGTTGCCGAGGGGTTCTCGGTCTAATAGACGGTGACGTAGACTGCCTCATACAACTCATGGCTGACACGGACGCGATAATATTCAAGTCGGCTGCTGTTGTGGCTGGGATGCATTATTCTCCAAAGCGTTTGGAAGTCATTGATGTGGCCATTCATGCGACACATGTCCCTTGTTGGCGAGAATATTTCACTCCAAAGGGGTATGTCTCTTTCAGCGATCCTTTGGTATTGCTGACATATGTTGCAGGTACCAATTCATGGACAATGGGCCAATTAACGGGTTGGAGATGGTTTGCGACACTGTGTGGTTTGGTACAACACGCAGTCAGTTAAAGAAGACCCTCGCCATATACGCTATCCGTGAAGGACAGAAAAGCATGTATCATTTTCTGCTCTTGCAAACCTCGACTCTTCACTCCACGTTCTTTTCTTGTTCGGCCTGGGTTGTGTTTTATTCCAACGACTTCGACGATCAGTGTGCGTTCGTTCGTTGCATTGATGCGTCCAGTAACATTATGCACGCCATTGAGGACGTTGTAGAACTGGACTTTACTGCTGTTTCGGACAACTCTATGGACAGTGTTCGTTGTTTGAACTGTCCTGCTATTCCGAGGGCATTCTCAGGTGGTTCTGGTTTCTGCTCCATTGTCTGGGATGAGCAAAATGCTCTGACTGATCCCTTTGCTGTGGATGCAAGGGAACTATGGTCCGACCCTGTTGAGTATTCACTGATTTGGTGTTGGGCGCTGCAATGTTACAACCCACTCTGTCCCTATTACTCCCAATATCCTGCGGCTGAGCCTGTGATGTTTCGAGCTTTCGATGGACACCGGCTGTATTACTCCCAAGATCATTATCCAAATGTCCCTATCACGGATGTGAGTACTTCTACTATCTTACCAGCAGAGGTTCTGACTCTAGTTGCTTTGAAGTTGATATCATCTACCCAACCCTCCCGTACAAACTCCTCACTGGACCCATCTGTATTCTCATCACCCTTAACTTATTTACACACTACTATCTGGTTTGCACGACTCCGCCTGGTTTCATGGATGCGAAGCCTATACAACGGGCTACGGCGTTTCCTCACAGTTGGACTTGAGCTAGACCAAAGAACGCAAAATCTAGAGCTGTGGATGGGTATAGACCGTTAGAGACCGTCGACGCGGAGGAAGGGTCTTTAGAGGAAGCAGAAGTAGATGAATGGAATATAACCAAGGCGGATATGACAAAGTGTAAAAGTGTACAGCGATGAGGCCAGAGGTGAGTGTTCCCCCTCGACGACCTGTAGAGTTTGGGCCTGACAACGGTTCTGTCTCTTCTCCCAACGGAGAGAGAGCGCATCATTGTAGGATATGTAAACGTTGCATGCTGAAATATGATCATCATTGTCCAGTGAGCGTTCCTCTTTTCTTTGTTTATTTCTAACGCTGACACGCTTTGATAGTGCAAGGTCATCCTCTTTCCAGCTCTCTTTTGCCGATTCTGTCATCTTTGTAGGGATAAACCAATGCGTCGGGATATACAACATAAGACATTTTATTGTGTTTTTGTTTGTCCTTTTTCCCTCCCCTTTGCCTCTTCTAACCAAACTAACCAAACTGTCCTTTTTGGCCTACCTCAGGCTATCAACAGCCCTGTTCGTTTTCCTAGGCTACCCTCTGTTTTTTGAGGCATTGGGGTTGAGAAGTGAGGTGTGTTTCTGTGTTTACGCTACGTCTTCGTTTCCGTTCTGCGTACTAATCCTCTCATTCCTATCCGCTCCTCTTCACATATTAAAAACATTGTCAGAGCGGTCTCTAAACTGAGCATATTGCGGGATCGATCGCCGTTAGAGTGTTAGACAATGGAGCGGATATACATAAACGTGGCGGATATGATGAGGGACAAATCGGAAAGAATGGCACGGAAAAAACCGGGAACAACTCGTATAGCCACAAGTAGAAACTGAGTGTTAAGAACTCAGCCTCATTCTTCGGCCTCGTAATCTGACGCTGCCACATGTGGCTGTGCTTAATAGCTTTACCTCCTGATTGAATGGCCCTTCCCGCCATCACCAATCACTAAATCTGAGCCTCGTTCTCATGCCACGCACAGCGGTGGCCCACATTTTCCTCGTACCAATTACCCAACTATGAGTATACTTCACTATCAGGGCCTGGTCTTTGGCTGGTTTGAGAAAGTTTACTAATACTCTCTTTTGAGCCACACCAACCCCTGCGCACCTGAGCATCACAGTGGCCTGAGCATGAGCATGATGAGTGTGTAAATGAAGAATTTATTGGGACATGGTGCCATACCGTATATGGTATGACCGTACTCCTTATGGGTCGTAAATTCAATAGAACTTCCGTACCCGTGTCGTACAACTTTCACCAGGGCACAGTATGGGAATGGGTCATATCCCGTCCGTAAATATTTCATGTGCAAGTAAAATTTGGGTAAGATGTATGAGTTTATTTTTCGGCGGACGTGTTATTTACAGGTGTATTAAAAGCAACCGTATTACGACCGTATCAGCTGTATACAGCATGGACTATTACGGGTACTCCCATGCCTTCTCTGTGCTGTTTGAGTAGCCCTGCTCTTCACTCATACGACAGTACCCGTAACGGTGCCGAGCCCTACAATTTATTTGAGAAATGGGCTCTTTGAAATCCATCATGAGATGGAAATTTGAGTTGAAAAAGAGGACCCATATAAAACCAGTTAATAACTAGTTATAACAAGTTATAACATGTTAATACTTGTTACCTATTAAGTTATGCTCCAAGGTGTAACAGTATTTAACAGATTGGAGCCTTAATTTGAGTCCAGCGTCTCGTACGGAAACCATAGCAGAGATTGAGAATGGCAGGGCTGGGTGTTTTTAGGGACTGGCCAGGATGCAGATTAGGTGTGATTTTCTTCAAAATGTGATGAGGCGCTCCTCTGACTGTCAGTGCCTTTCAGATCTTGATCTCTAGAGACTTGGATACACAAATACATATATTCGCGTTCTCGTCCTGCATGATCTCCAAGTCCAGCTTCGAGTCAGGAACACTGCGTAGTGTCTTATTTGCGTCAAACTGACGATTACTTATTACCTAGAGACGAGTACGTCGTTAGGACTTTCCTCTGGCAGGTACTCATTACGAGGCCCTTTAGGCCGAGTTTTAACTTATGTCGAACCCCCAATTGAGTACCAAACTTTCTCACGGGTTCTAACTTTTACACGCCACCTCAGCGCTCCGAAGTGCCCGAACACTGCCATTTCAGCTGACGCTCAACTGACACGTCATTCCTGCCTTCCCTCCGTCGCTGTCGATGCACCAGGCCCACCAACCAGCACGATGCTTCAGACGCGTTTACCTTCCCTCAACAGCCGTCGAAAGTCATCAAGAGCCGCTCTCTGAGACTCTGAATCACTATGGATACCTCTAATCCAAGGTCATTTAAAGGCGCCGTTACATTAAAATGGTACAGTATTAGGCTCTGACTAATTAAAAGAATTTTTTGCTCAGCAGCATACGAAACCGTTTTACTTAAACGGGCCTCGTAATTTGCCATGCGAAGCAGTGGCAAGTGCTAATACAATGCTATGATTCAGTGCAGTACCAACGATTCCGTCTCCATTCAACAGATACTTGTATGGTTCACATTGCAACCTTCATTTCGACACCGCCAACGCTGAGAGCCTGCAAGCAGCTTCCAACAGTCTTTGAGTACAATGACTGCGCAAAGTCTGGAGAGTCCAAAAAGTAATGCCTCGAGTTCAGGAAATCCCATTACCCATGACATTACCCAGCTCTCTTCTCGGGCTGCCCTCTTCATTGTCGACATCTATGTCTTTACTTTTCGTTTCCTTGATTTTCCTCTCCGACGTCCGTTTCGACCTGCAATTCGGGACCAATATCATTGGCCACTTTCTACTCATCCGTCTTCTACTTCAACCCTGTTTGATCAAGGGCGCGTCGTTTTTCCAGGATTATACATACCTCTTCTTCTGCTCAGTTGTTCGTTGATACGATCAACTTCAATACTCTGCGTGATGGACCAGCAAGAAAGAAAATGGGATCCGGGAAATTGTACATGCAAAGCAAGTTATTACGTTCTCTTCGTCGTGAAGCCGAGCTTAACACTGATTTGCTTTCTCGTGAAGGCCAACATGGCTCTGTCCAACGAATTCGCGCGCCGCTTTGGCGATCAAGGAATTTGTTCACACAGCCTAAATCCAGGGAATCTCAAAACTGACCTTCAACGTACTACTCCTGGTGTATTTATGGTGTTCACCGTGTTCTTCGTATGTCTAGCGGTCTATCAGGTCTATTATGCTTGAAACTAACTACGATTGGTAGGGATGGCTCTTTTCGCCTGCACCCACGGGAGCTCTTACACCGTTGTACGCTGGAGTTTCACCCGAAACCAAAGAAGCAAATGGAAAAGTGAGTCTCGATGTCATGAATTGTCCTGGTACGTGATCTCGAGACCAGCGCTCGGAAATACACAGGGTTTTATCATCTACTGCGGTTATGGAGTAGATAGACTCGAATATTTGATTGTATATCCGTCATCTTTGTAATATTCGAGATCAAGCCTGTGATATCCTGTTCAGAGTGGCAGGCTAGCAAACTTTTTGTGGAAGTGTTACTATTGGCTCAGGAAATTTACCCAGAATGGTACAGAAGTCACGAACCCAACACATCTCGAGCCATGGTAATGTTGGCTTCCAACGCAACTGCAAGTCTCACGTATTTATGGGATGGCAGGGAAATTAGTAGGGAGCACACCAAGTTCAGTGAATAAGACTGCTTTGACGGAGTGAGAGGACAAGCATAGTAGCCTGAGCAAGAATACCAATTGGACAGGAGGTGCAGGGATTTCTGACAAGTGTCAAATTCTTGAACTACTTAACATTGTCTTTTTTGGACCGATTATTTGCTGCTGCTTGCCTGCACCCTCTTCCTCTGCCGCCTTCCCGGCTGCTAGGAAGCCGGAGCGAGACAACGGCCGCCTCGCTTGTCAACTATAACTAAGTTTCGCAGCCGTGGATGAGATGACAGCACAATACCGACATGTCACATCAGGGAGAAATTCTTTTCTTCCCAATGTGGGATTCAATTCCAAATAGGCGATGGTTGAAACTCGAGCTTGACTCGCTTTCCATAACCCGTTTGTAGTGGGATTGAAATAGACTGGGAAACGGACAGAAGTCAATTCCGACATAGCGATGCACCAGAAAGATGGGAGATCGGGAGACCGCTGGAGTAGGGGTTTCGGGGCGGCGTAGGTCCTGTAGTGACACGTGATCGCGTAGGATACTGCCAGCGTGTACGCCATAGTTAGTTCTTGACTTCAATCCACTGCGTTTGGCTCTGGCGTAGCGATAGCCAGCCCTCGGCCTACTCCACCGCTCAGGGTGAACAAGAGAGTCGCGTTGTGTAGATATAGAAAGAATTGACGCCAGAGCCAATTCACCCTTCGACTCTTCGATTCTGGTCCAATTCTGAAAAAGTGAATCGAAAGTCAAATCGTTGAACTCTGACACCTATTACATAGGATGGAAGAGCGCGCTGTTGTATTTTAATGGGCAGACCTGTAACGCTAGTGTCAGTCATTTAAGAGTGTGCTTACAGGACTGTCAGTTGACCGAGTCAAGACCGAACGTTGGGTTATGAGTTTCGCATATTCTCGACATATTCTCAGTTTTTACTTCAGGGCTGACTCGTACTGCAGCGACTCGGGTACTGAATCGGCTTCCTGAGTCTCCGGACACCCTGCATTCAGTGTGATCGACGAGCAGATACACAGTCGACCCAGATCATCACGTAGGAAATCATTCAGTGATAGAGGATCTCCTTGTTTAGTAACACCGGAAACTGTGAACGAGTCAGAGAAACCAAACTCAGTCTAGATGCGGTATGGAACGCCTGTCTGAACTGAAGTGTCCATTGCGATCAGGGAGTCAGACTATATGCTCAAATTGCATCATAAAATCCATATCTTCAAGGATTTTTTCAAGTCCCTTTCTCAATCTAATCTGGAGACAATACTGATGAGAATGATTACACCACAGGTCATTTGAAGTTAGTTCGTTTTGCATGATGCGCCAGCATCACCCTCGCATCTCCGAAGGTGACGGTGTGGCGTTTCACTGTTAGCTGATACTACTGCACATTGACTCTACTACTGTGGTTATGCAAATACTTGGCAAATACAGTGGCGGTCGTTGAGGCAACCCGCGACCTGCAACGAATATCGCCAAAATGGCTTGACTGGGGAATGTCTATCGACTGCCTATGTCGATGCCCAACAAGGCGATGGTGTACCAATATCTGTATATCAGTGGACAAAAGCCAGGACCCACATCCGTATATTCATGGACTGGGGCCAGGCTGGTGACACGCCGGCGATGTAGGTATATGGCCAGGCCATTCCACCACCTGGAAGCGGCACGTCTCGGCATGACTCCTCCTATTGGGCAGCGGGCGATTAATCAAAATGGGATCCCGATGGGGCGGGAGATCAGGTGGAGCTATTTGATGGGATCTCATTCCGGACATAAGACCCCGCGCTTGATATATAGTCTTGAGGTCGCGAGACCATCCGGGGTTGGCAGGCGTTGGTCTGCAGGCATGCTGATATATGTATCTCAGCTCATTAGGCCGTGTACACTGTATAGTTGTCAGCATATATGTACTGTCTCGAATGTTCGATAAGGAGGCACAAACTTCGCAGCTTACGGTCTCAGAACCCATACGCGATTCTGGAAATCATATATGTATGCGGGGATGACAGATATACTTCGGAAGGGGACAATGGTATGGACGTGGGGCCCTTTAGGTACATATAGGTCTGTAGTAGATGTGGTGTTTCATGCCTATATGTTTCTGTGTTCCCTTGCCAAGGAAGTGTGCAGCGGAAATCTGGATCAAAAGGGAATGAGGAGAGATGTCACGTCACGCTTAGAGTGTTTGTTCGACGACGAGAAGTGTTCGCGCGACGAGAAGTATTTACTAGAAGTGTTCGGTGAGCTAGATTTGGGGAGAGGAGAGATGTCACGCGTCACGCTCAAAGTGTTCGTGGGAATTATCGGAGAGAAGTGCGATCCTGCAACAAATGTTCGATTGGCTTGAAGAGAAGTTCGGCAGGAGAAAACGGCCTGGGGAAGTGCGAAAAGGGTAAAAATCAGAGGAAAGTTCGGGAGATAATTTTGTCCACGATTTACAAGCATAGATTACGAGTCCTATTTATAGGACGAGTCTTATTGTGAGGTCAAATGGTCGCACTTATCGCATCCTGGGAAAACATATCTTATTTTGTTAACACGGCAGACTTGGCACCAAATACCTTCTCTGCAAATTCTCCGTCGAGTGACCAGAGCCTAGGATCTCTTCAGAGTCGATCGTTCAATTGATTTTGTGCAAGAGGATGAGGACTCGTACCTGCCGCTGTATACAGCGGCCTGCACTAGCATATTCTGGGAGAGTATGAAAAGACCTTGTTCTTTGTTGGGGTTGTCGTTGGAGTAAGTGCAAAGTAAGTGTAAACGGTCTCTTCGTGTTAGACATGGTGAAGGCGATGCCGGCAGTGGTGGAGTTGGGGGGAGAAGCGCTCGGGGGTATTGTACGACGGGATAGTGGGGGGTGTTAGCTTCGTCTCGTCTCGTCTGCAAAGGACCCACCAAAGACACAAAGCAACTTCTCCCCCCAAATCTTCCACTCGTCCCTCTCCACTTCCACACCGTCTTTGGTCACCATCATCCGGTTGAGTCCATCCATGATACTCCTCACTGTATTTCCAATACTCGAAATGGGGAGAATATACGTTAAAAGTACGACGGATAAGAGAACAAACGTGTTTTGGCGGAGGAACGGTTCGGTGTCACGGTGTGTGATGGGAAAGGGTCACCACCACCCATCAACAGACTCCCCTGGATCACCGCTATCCATACTAGGTCCATTCAGCACCTTGAAGTCGTGTCTTCGTTAGCCTAGTATCAATGACTCCCAAAACGACGTCGGCGGGACACACCATCATTCAGCTTTCTTCCAAGGCAATGTCGTTTGGACACTCAAGCTCGCAAAGTCAGGCGTGCCTTCCATATAGTCTACGCAATTCATTTCAATTACAATTTTGCTCACAATCACGTCTGTCTTACGATTCCCTTGCACGAGTGTCCAAAAAACCAAGGAAAACAATGAAGATAATTGCAACACTACTCTACCGGTTCCCAGACTGCCAGTCCCAGAGACTACCCAGCATCCTTCAAATCTTTCCATGCCACAGCCCGTTCTGCCCAAGTCTGTTCTAAATATGTGCTAGGGAAACAAAGTGCCATAACGGAGTCTTTGAGATTAACGACTATTGACAATATAATCAGCAGGAAGATATCTCCACAACGAGGATAACCAGACTCACCAAACTCCAGACAAAGCAAGATATATCATGTAGGATGCTTCACCGAAAGCCTCAAAGCGAACGCAGATGGACCGAGTGCGCTAGCTGCCATCGTAGGTTTTGTCATCCAAAAACCAAACCATCGAAATATTTCCAGAACCAGCAGCTTCGAGGCCATCTGGCTCCATCCAGGGTATAAGTAGTACCCATCAATCGCCACCGTGAGTTTGGTGAGGAGTGCACAATGTGTTGGCATGCTACAATGTTGAGGTCGTTTGGGTGTTCGGATTTTGTATGTGTGACTGGTGTGACAAGTGTGACAGTCAAAACGTCGGGATTTGACAATGACATTGACGATTATGAGGAATGGTGAATCCAGAGATACATAGAAGAGCATAAAGATTGTCCTGTGTCGGAGCCTGAAGCCTTGAAGTAAATATTTGCACATCGACGCTGTGTGTGTTGTCCGAAGGCGAAGGTGAAGAGACTTGATCGTTGCCTCGTTGTTGCCTGAACCTGACCCGTATCTCGAAACGTCCAGATGCTGAAGTAGGAGCGGAAGAAATGCCTATCCCCAGCAACGGTACCTGATCAACCCTGCAATTCTCCAGGGCAAGGGAGAAGGTTTTGTCGATGCTAGAGCGGGCAACATGGGAAACGAGTGAAGACATCCATTGACCTGAGTGTAGGCAAAGGAATTGAGTAGGGAGCGTTGGGCGGGGACGTAAGGGGGCGTAGGGAGTATGCATATGTGGGAGAGTGTGGGTTGGGCGACGCATCTGAACGAAAAGGGAGAAAAGAAGTGATTATTATGTATTTGTCGTCGCAGGTATCATTAAATGATATTGAGGAAAAAAGGGAACGAAGGGGCAAACTCGAAAGAACAAAACCGACACTAAACCGCAAAAAGATGAACAGAAACGTACCTGAAGTATCATCTCTCATACCCACTACCACTATCACCACTACGTTCTCCCTCGTCATCATGTCCTTCTTCACCATCACCTCTATGTCCAAAAACCAACGAAAATGTCTTGACATTATCGTCCCCAGTCCCAATCATCTTCTTTACACCCACCCAAACCTGTCCTTTGATCATTCCCCTCGTCAACAGGTGCTCCGAGTTGTTGGGTTGGTTTGGCTTGGGCTGCAATTCGGAGAAAACCCTTTTCGCGAGCGTGATTTCTTTGGTGAAGGTGGAGAAGGGCATAGGGTTGAGAGTTGGACGGAAGAAGTGGTGGGCACGTAAGAAAGTGTGGGTTTTAGAGAAGAGGAAAAGCATTTTGAGTCATTCTCGTCGTCTGCTGCTGCCCTTTCTGCGGCTTTTTGCTCTCTCCGAACCAGCTTTGGAACTGTCCAGACTCTTGTGGGTCCTCAATCAACTCCGACACTGTATGAGCTGGTACCGACGGTACGAGAGCGAACGGGTGAGGGGTCAGCGTGTCTAGGTCATTGGATGTATTCAATGAATTTGTGCGTAGATGGGGTTGGCAAGCAAAAGAGCGATTCGGAGAGTTTACGGTCAACGTTCGCAAGTCTTGAGGTGGGTATGGATGGTAGGGAGGTTGCTTCAGTGTCTAGATATGTAGAACAAAAAGAAGACATAAAACGCGAAAAAAGAACAAATCGTTAGTTATTGTCAAATAAAAAGTATGAGATAACTGACCTCGGCATCAAAGTGAAGGTAGTACACCGAGGAAAGTGACCAGACGTGTGTACAAGCTGATCAAATTTTGAATGGCTTTGGGCGACGTCGAGAAAGCCAGGTAATGGAGGCCAAGCTCGTGGTGAGTTCCAAATTTGGCGATCACATGCCTGCCATGCACGTGGCATAGCCCGCTACTTCGGAAGTTATCGCCTTTGCCAGTGAGGAGCTGCCCAGCGCCTGCCACCTGGGCCTGAGTGTTAGGCCCCCCTCTCACCCTAATCAAAACTATTGTAGTCAATAGGTTCGTTCCAAGCCCTTCTGATTGGCAGGAGTTGTTTGCGGCACTTTATTGTGCCTACCAGCTTTGCCCCCGTCGTTCCCTTCTTCTGGCTGCCTCAGCCCACTCGGCATATGCCACTCAACATCTTTGCTTGCTCAGAATTCTGCCGCTGGACGTAATCCTCAAGTGATACCGGTAAACTTTCAAGTTTTCAGAAATTTCAAGCCTCAGTGTGACACAATTGAAGCAAGATCTATGAAAGAACGCTGGGCGCTACTCGTCTGGGTCATCCGGGTGTCTCAAATGAATTTTCGTTACTTCTAAGGATCATAACAATCCTTCCAAGTAGTTCTTGACGCTTTTTGTATACCTATCCATCATCCTCAACGTCTCTTTCAGTGCCGGCATTGAACTTATACCCCTATTACAAGGCCGGCAGTCCTTTGCCCCAGACAGACACCTCCCAGTTCGTCTCTCTCTACGAGAATAGGGGGACCCTCAAAACATGGATCCTCCCTCCTTCCGCATGCTCTAGCCTTGCCTCAGCAATGAGTCTCAACGATACATTCACCGGGTCAAAAATATACCTTCAAAACGTGCATCCTCCCACCTTCCGCATGGACTTGCCTTGCCTCAGCCATGCGTTGAAATACGCTGTGGCGCGAAAAGCAAGAGAAACGAGCGTTTGACGTCGTATTGGTACCAGAGGTAAACAAGTAAAGATACAGCATATGTAACTACCGTATTTATACTCAGTAATTAGGTAAAATCCCCCCTATACGTCGAGGGGCTGTATCCAGCTTGTCTTGGCGAAATTACATTTACAACACCATGAGCACGTCTTTACAGCTGTCATCGGGCCAGACTGATCGAGGGCACTGGAATTTCGTTTTTCGGGAAGTGGCGTTGAAAGAATTCTTGAAGTGGCGCTGAAAGAATTCTTGAGGTCGTAAGTGGGTATAAGCCTTAAGGGGGTTAAGTAAAGAAGAGATAGGGTGGAAATGGTCGCGTGGAGGAGCATCTACGGTCATGGATTATGATTGGGAGGAATGGGGATTGTTATGAGGATCTGGGGTGATGATGTACCAGCATGGGTGACGCTGGAAGACATACCTCACCCGAGCTACTGTAGCTGGCCGAGGGCAAATGCAGGATTGTATTTTTGACGAAGAACGTGTAGTGACTGATCATGAAAAGCTGTTAGAACCGTTGTACTAAAGGCGTGTAATCAATATCACAGTTCGTTCTAAAATCAGCTGTAGTTATGCAGACAGCTCTGGTGATCGTGCAGCGTCTATAAGCAGTGTATAAAGGCCTAAGCTGTGGTTCAACTGAGTTTTCTCAACAGATTGTCCTGAACCCTCACTTTAGTAAGTACTCGTACGAGATACTCTTTCCTCGGGATTTCTTTTAACCCTTCGTTTTTCAGGTCGACTCTCGATACTTCCTCCGTTATGCGTCTCTTACATACGAAAGACTTGACAGTCAAGCAGTTCTTCACCGATATTCCACGCTATGTGATCCTCTCGCACACTTGGGAGCAGGACGAGGTTAGCTTTCAGGATATCCAGAACCTCGACATCGCCCGATCCAAAGCCGGCTGGCGTAAAGTCGAGAACGCTTGTGGCCGTGCTCGTCGCTATCATTTCGATTGGATCTGGATCGATTCATGTTGTATCAACAAGGAAAGCAGTGCCGAGCTCTCCGAAGCGCTCAACTCAATGTACCAGTATTACGAGGACGCAGCAATGTGTTACGTCTACCTATCCGACGTCTCTGGAGAGTATCATCCTGGAAATGAAAAATCCAACTTCAGAGGCAGTAGATGGTTCAAGAGGGGTTGGACGCTTCAGGAGTTGCTCGCTCC
The DNA here is from genome assembly GCA_013368315.1 of Tetrapyrgos nigripes. Taxonomy (NCBI): domain Eukaryota; kingdom Fungi; phylum Basidiomycota; class Agaricomycetes; order Agaricales; family Campanellaceae; genus Tetrapyrgos; species Tetrapyrgos nigripes. Next base: position 81,678 of record JAACJM010000195.1, on the reverse strand, counting down.
TGAATATGTTGTATTTTTGGATAAGAACTGGCAAAGGATTGGGACCAGATGGAGCTTGCAGGATGTAGTGTCGGCGGTTACTGGCATCCCAGTGGATGTGTTCAAGGGACGAATTATTGACGAATACAGTGTCGCTCAGAGGATGTCATGGGCAGCGTTTCGAGAGACTACGAGGCCGGAGGACCAAGCATATTGTTTGTTGGGGGTTTTTGGTGTCAGTATGTCGCCGATCTATGGGGAGGGTGGGGTCAAAGCGTTCATGCGGCTACAGCAGGAGATTATCAGGATTTCCGATGATCGGAGCATCTTTGCTTGGGTTGCGGTACCGCCCACGAAGGAGCTGAAGCCGTGGGAGATCGATCGCCTGGCCAGGAACACCGAGACAAGGGGTTTGCTAGCTCGATCACCCTATGAATTTAGGATGTCAGGCGACGTGCAGGCTTCGAATGTGGAACTCATAGGCAACAAATCATCCTATTCCTTCAATAACAACGGCCTACATATTCATCTTCCTTTCAATCCCATCCCTTCCAGTTCCGAGCACTTTGGTGAACCCATCTTCCTTGCACACTTACTCTGCCAGTCCACGAGAGGCGGTAGCCACTTGACCGTTTATCTCCGAAAGACGAGTGGACATCAGTACGTACGGTGTTATCCAGACGAGATATTCTTGACGAGCTCGCCGCCACCAATGGATGACGTTCGGGAGCTCACTGTCACAGAGCATCTCGTCACAGGGCGCAGGGTCCGAGCCTCGAATACATCCAGGTGGACATCGCAGTACGAAATTGAACTTCTTCGATCAGCTTGGGACTTCCTTCATCTACAACCTCAGGGACCAATCTCTAGTTCGGGACTGAAGATCTCTCGCATCGACGAACATACAGTATCTCTACCTTCGGAACTTCGGTTTGTTCAGTACTTGTCTCAGAAGACTGGAGATTCTTTCCGCATCGACTGTGAAAATGACCGGCCTTCCCTGTCAATTGGTCACAGTTGGATCGGAGGTTCTATTCCAAGGGATACATATCTAGAGGAACTGAAAAGCGGAAACTACATAATGATTACGTCTGAGAGGAGAGGAGATTTTTCGAAGAAGATAGACGTTGGTTATCTTGCAAAAGATGACCCAGAAATTCGCCTCTGGACTGGTCCATTGCGACTCCCTGATTTGGGCGTAATAGTTCATCCCACGTTGAGCACACACCACTACGATCTTCCTCTCGAGTTCCAAGGGATCTTTCCACCTGATCCCTTTGCTAGGATTACTCAAGATATGGCTTATGCTACCGTCTTCCGACCACATCCTGATGATCCGAAGGAATGCAGTCATCCTACGTTCCGCCTACTTACATACCGATGGGATTATTCACTGTCCCATTCATATATAATTCACGTCGCATTTGGGCTCCAAAGATCTTCGGTTTGGACTGATATTGTTGTACAAGAGCTTTTCTCTCACGAAACTTCTGAATGGGTTTGGAAATCCTATCTCGACTCTGGGTCAAGGGCTGGGAAGCGATTGAAGGGCGAAGGATTTGCGGAGGCCGGGCTTATGACTGCTGAGATTAAGAGGACTAAAAATCTGCAGCTGGGGGATTACTCATTGCATCTGCACACGAAGTACTATAGCTACTAGACTGTATAAATTTCTGGCAATATATATTCATTCTGATGACGCAATCCCCATGTGTTGACGCTCTCTCTTTTGTCGTCGTTCCCCCCTCCCCCCAAAAATGGCAGACACCCCGCTATTTATCCCCCCATTAATGACTCCAGCTCCCTCCGACGACGGAGTCCCACGGCCACGGCCACTCTCACTCTCGCTCTCATTCCACGCACATAGGGCTCGGAACCGGGACCGTACTTCACGGTTTACGGGTACCGTCATACGGGATTTTGACCGTACCGTTCCTTGTGAGAGGTTGCCACAGACGGTACGGTCACGGCACGGACAGAACCGTATCTGACCGTGCATATACGGCCGGCACGGTCGTATTTACGGATGTTTGCTATGTCATCAAACCTTCGCTCTACGCCACCATGAAGTTCCAAGAGGTAGGCAACATTCCAGGGGACGATATTTGTGTATTCCTCTCTATTGTAGTCATCAGGCCCTGTAATGGATTTTCTTCTTCGATACAACCCTTCCCCCAACTCAATAAGGATTGTGGCTCAAGACCACACTACTACGTGCTTGTACCTTGGCCCTGGGAGTACCCAAGGTTTCCCGAGTTGCTCCATGACTTTAGCTCGTTCTCGCTGTCATCTTTTACCCTCCGAACACGGTTTTATTTCCAGACCAGGTATGGACTGGATTGAAGTGACAAAAATTCCTCTCACATATTCAGAATCAACGGGCTTTCTCCTCACTTCCATGTGAGTAGAACTGTTTCATGTTAGATTTATAGGGGCACAATACTGACGAAAAATGTTTAAGAGCCTCTAGGATCAACGAGAAGAAAGCAGCACCCCAGATGGCAGAGTCTTCGAGCTCTGCACCTGTGTCCTTCAGTGGCACTCTTTTAACCAAAAGGCTCACTCGTGGCACTCTCAAGAAGCCTCATACTCTCTCGGTCCTTTCTCAGTCAACCAGCTGGTTTGCTATCCATGCTGTGGCGTTCCTCCCAACCTTGGCACTTCTTTCGCTCGCTTCGTATTTCCCAAAATCTTTGACATCCTGTTTCGGAAGTGATACTTTTACTCTTAGCTACTCATGTGCATATTTTTTGTTCCTTTTGACAATTTTTTTGACAATTTTTTCGGTTCTACTCGGTGAGTCTTTTCTATGATTTTCCGCACAGTATTTACTTATTTGAGTTAGTCACTGGTCATTTCAAGTACTGGCCTCACTATACACGGCTCATCACAAACTATACAACAAAAATACATCGCCATCGATCGCATTGGACATTCATGTCAACACGGCGCTGGAAACGCTGCATGAGTGTCAAAGTCAATCATCCTTTCATGTTTCCAGTATTTATTTTTGGACCTCACGCGCGTTCTATACCAATGAGTAAGTCTGCTCAACAGTGCTTCTGTATTAGTATTTCTTATGATCTGATAGTCATTGATGAATCCACAACACCACGGGATGTTTACCATTTCCTTTGGGCCCATGGACTGGCACCAAAACATTCCAATATGAGATCATCCCTTCGTCTTATTTCGTCTTGACGCAAACTTGCATTGAATATTCCTCTTATTCAGCAAGGTGTTTGTCAGTTATCTAGTGTTCAGATGTGTGTACATGTTTTTGGAGGTACCAGTGAGTTCATCAGCTTGTGATTGTTCTTTTGTATCCTCTTATAATCTGTTTAATCTATTTGATAGGTAACGAAGAATCAGATCCTGCTATAACAACCTCAGAACCCCAAGCTGGACCATCCCGTAAGTTTTCAGCTTCAGTTAATACTAGCATATTCTGATTTTAACTATAAGGTCATTCGCAACGTGTTGGGACTAGCAGTCAAATGGCACAGGCTATTCACGAGATTGGACTTAATGATGATGGTAACATGCCAAAGAAACGCACTGGTCCCAGCCGTAGCAAGAATGCAAGGCCTCCCCCTAAATGATGCACTGGTAATGCCAATTATCTTCCTGACCTTATGGAGGTTTCCGACAGTGAAGATGAAGATTTCAATGGTGAGACAGAGTTAGATGATGATGACTGGGGCTTTGATACAGATATCTCAAATGAAGAGGTGAGCACATAATTTCATCATTATCTTATTCATTTTACACAAGGTTATCATCTCTCATGCTTAGCTGGCCGATATACTTCCCTCAAAAACCGTGCCAAATGCAGGTCAAAAGCGCAAAACTCGAGATAAAGGCAAAGATTCTGCTCCTGCCAAACGTCGCCGCCAGAATGCAGGTGTACGAATGGAATCATCCACAAGTGTTGTAAGTATTTCCTACTCTCTTCCTTGCATGTTACTAACTGTGAAAAATTCAAGACTGACTCAGATTCAACACAAACTGCCAAAAATCAATCATCTCGCTCATCAAGAGAAGTAAGCCACTATATTCTGAAACAATTGGCTCACTGACACATATGTAGACTCGTCGTCAACACCCGATATATCTATTCTATGAGGAAGTACCAACTGATGCTGATGGCACTACCGAACCAGGTACCAAGTATTATAAGTGTTGGCACGGCAATCAAAAGGTTTATAAGATCACAAAGGCGATGCGGGGGAATTTGAACAGTGAGTGATAGCAATTTTCATATCATTCATCAGCAAAAATACAAGTCAACTTTTTCGTTCTTTTCATGACTTTTTCTGACTTTTTTGGTACTTTTGGGACTACCCAAATGACTTTTAAAAGGCAAGTCCAATCGCTTATGGAAGTCCTCAAGAAGTCCTCAAAAGTCCACAAAAAGTCCACACCAAAAAGTACTGAAAAGACGTCAGTAAGACTGCGAAAAGTTGCTCTCTTACCTCAGTAGAAGTAGCTGAAAAATGCATCTATACATATGTAGATACATACAGGCAGAGCAGACTATGCTACTAGTACTAAGTAAGATACATAAAAATCCCACAGCGTGAAGACTGGTCAGACTAATATGAAGCCGGCTCACATATCTGTAAGAACAGAGTCAGTATTAAGGTAGCACTTGAGAAGGCATGAACGTACAGAGGGAAACAATATCTTCAACAGACACCTGGGTGACGAAATATTCTGGGTTATGTAGTTAGGTCAAGCCGAGTTTTGAAGAGACACTAAGAACGCACCTGGAGTCCCGAAGCAACGACCAAGCCTGTCACGACTACCTTCAAATTGCGGGGCTACTCCCAAAACCTTCTCCGATACTCCAGAGTGCAGCTTAAAAGTAAGCAGTCAGTGTTTGTCATGATCAGTAACCCAGAAGACGAAGATAGGCATACCAAGGACCGGCAGACGCGAAAGAAAATGCTAGGGAGAATTCGGAGAGACGAACGACGTGGAGGGAAGGGTTAACAAAACAAACTGCATGTGATCGCAACTGTATAGGTGGGTGGCGGAGTTTCAAACTGCGTCGACGAAAATTTCTGCAGAGGACCGAGGTTCGTTGTTACCGTTACCTATACTTATATCCAAGCCGTCCCCCCAACTCCCTTTCCGACCCCGTCACTATGACCAGCTTCATGTTCCCCTCTATATGCAAATATGACTTCAGGCTTGACGATTTGCGGAGTTCTGCACCTCAGGTTCGTTGTAACGTACGAACTCGAAGCACCTGGAGCGGCAGGTGGAAGACTGCACTGGGGAAGCTGATCTCGTACAGTTGTAACCCCTCAGCCAAAAGTCAAAAAAAGTACAACCAAAAGTTCTTGCAACTAACATAAGTAGAAAAAAGTCCCATAATAAGTAAAAGTCCTAAAAAGTACTCCCAAAAAAAAGTCCAGAAAAAGTCCTCACGAGAAAAAGTGACGAAGAGTGACAAAAGTGACAAAAAGTGACAAAAAACTCTCAGAAGTACCGAAAAGTCCACTTGTAGTTTTGCTGATGTTATCCTTGCTTATTCCCTTCGAGGTTTGACAGGGCATCTTAAGCGTCACTTCCTAGCACATTATCGCATGTATGAGGTCCTTCATAGACGGAAGGAAGCCCCGACTCAAGAAGAGATCGACATTGCTCGCAACAAGAAGCCTCTTAGTCCAGATGCTGCAAAGGACTATCTAAATCGGCTAGAGACTCTATCACACAATATCCAGGACATGTTTGCAAAACAAGCAGCTGCGCAACAGGCAAGGTGTACCGTGTAAAATTTAGTATTAGAATTAACTCTGCTTTATACTAATAGGAACCTTGGGATCAAGCGAAGTTTGAAGAACTTCTCGTCAAGTGGATTGCTGCCTGTGATCAACCCTTCTCTACTGTCGAGGATCCCGAGTTTCAAGCATTATTGCAATACACTCATCATGGTCGCACTCTTAACATTCCATGTTCTAAAACCATTCGGTCTCGGATTATGAAGATGCATGAGAGTGTAGTAGACCAATATCGCAGTCTTTTTAGTGTTCGTATTGCCCTTTCACTTTTCACACTCATAGCAATGTTAATTGTCTAACAGGAGGTCGAATCCAAGTTTGCTATATCTTTAGATGCATGGACTTCGAGCAATGGCTATGCATTTATGGCTATCATCGCTCATTATGTTGACAACAAGGGAAAACTCGGTATGAATCTAGCTTTCTTAATTCAATTTTTCTCTGATGCAAATGCTACAAAAGTTGAGGTCTTAATTGATTTTAGAGAGCTTGTTGGTGAGCACTCAGGTGCGAACATGGCTGAAGCTGTGTGGGACACACTTGAGAAATTTGGAATTACTGCTCGTGTAAGTACTCTGAGGTTCATGGTTAAAGTCTATGTGGCTCAATTTTTCCTTGCTTCATTACTGCTTTGTTAGGTGATTGCATTCATGATGGATAATGCGACCAACAATGATACTCTGGTGGAGAATTTTGGTCAGATGTGTACAGAGAATGGCATTCTTTTTTCTGCGAAGGATGCTCGGCTTCGCTGTTTACCTCACACAATACATCTTGCTGCACTGAAGGTGATTTGTCCTTCAGTTGAGATTTTGACCCTGTCTGATGATCAGCTGGATAGCTTCTTGAAGCTATCGGTGCTGTTAGCACACACTCAGGACAGGAGTCTTATCAGGATTCTGCAATTGCTCCAGTTGGGCGAGAATTTGATGATGAAGCTGTTTCACTTGAGGATGGCATTGATAATGAGCCAGATAATGTCGCTATGAAATCAGCAGTTGGAAAGGTGCAGTTTTTTCTTCTTATTTTTACTTGAAAGCACTGAATGTTCCTTTCATTTTTAGCTTCGCAAAATCATCCGACATGTCCGAAGCAGCCCCCAACGCCGAAAAACTTGGCTGAAGGAAGTTTTGATGGCAAATTCAGCCAATGAAAATCGTTCTGAAGTCGCACTTATGCTTATCCTTGATGTCAAAACTCGATGGTCTTCAACCCATCAGATGCTTCGTGAGTTTGAACTTCTTTTTCTATCAGTCAATAATTGAAGTTGTGATTCTCATTTCATTCAGGCCGAGCCTTGCATTACAAAGCTGCAATCAACTCCTACTGTGCTAGAGATCGTGAACTTCGCAAATTTGAGCTTGAGGAGCATGAGTGGAAAACTTTGAAGCTGGCATCAGACTGGTTGAAAACCTTTCGTGCTGCTACAACTGAAATGTCTACCACAAAGCGGCCGATGCTCTCAAAAACTCTTGCTACTTTTCGCGGTCTTCAGGACAACGTGCGCTCAATCCTTGCACAACTACCCCATTCCACCGATCAATCTCTTCGACGTGGTCTCTTCGATGCTCACACGAAACTCAGTGATTATTATTATAAGTTTGATCAATCGCCATATTATACTTGGGCTGCTTGTAAGTTTTTATACCTCTTGTATTCATAATGATCTGCTAATAATGTTACTCAGTGCTGGATCCCCGTATCTCATATGATGCTCTCGTCGCTGATTTCAAGAAGGAACCCGATCTTCTTGCTGACATCAATGCTGCAAAAACCAATTTCGAAATCCATTTTCTCACAAAGTATCAACCTGCCGAGTCTTCTGATGATTCTAATGCGACCGCAGCAACAACTACGCCATCTACAGCATTTGATGATTCTCCTGTCAAGATCGACTTCCTATCCCGCTACGAACAGCCGAGTGTTGGCCCATCTTCACTGCAGGCTGAGCTAGATGAATATTTTCGGAGTACTGCTTCTCGCCGTGTAAAAATGACGACTGATCCTCTTGAGTGGTGGCATGCACGATGTGACCAGTTTCCTTCGCTGTATCGTTTTGCTCGGGACATCCTCTGTATCCCAGGTAGGTGGCAAATCTTCACTCATGAGTGTTTGCAGCTAACTTCACCTTCTACGCATCAGGTTCTGCAGTGGCCGTTGAGCGTGTTTTCTCTGGTGGAAGAGATACAGTCTCTCTCCGTCGTGCTAGCTTGAAAGCTGAGACCATACAGGCCTTAATGGTTGTTAAAGCACAGCTTCGCATGGCACGGATTGCAATCGTTGAGATCCTTGGAGATGATTGAGGTTTTAATTTTATTTACCCAATTTCTATTTTTGCGCAGATCCCTTCCTGTAGATAGAAATTTTCTTTATGCAATCTCAGAGACCGTAAAGCCGTATACGTCCGTATTTGACCCGTTACCGTACCGTACAGATTTCCAGACTGGGCTTTACGGTACGGGTACGGCACTCCCGTACATTTTACGACCGTAAAGATTACGACCGTGACCGTATACGGACGGTTCCGAGCCCTACACGCACACTTCACCTTGGGTCGGTCCCGCATCTTCTCTACCCCCTCAAGCCTATCATCCATCCAATCAGTGGGCACCATCCAGTCCCATGCCAGCTCAACCCAGTTTTGTACCCCCCCCCCCCCCCTGAGGCGAGGGATCATGTTCCTCCTGGTGTTACACCTGGAGGTCTAATGTCAATGTCAATGTAGAGTTTATGGGAGGATACCTCAAATTTGCGCCTACACTGTTTGCGGGTAGTACGTCGTTGCCTGCTGGAGGTGGTGGGATGGGAGGTGGATACCCTGGGCAGTGGGATGACGCCTTTTCAAGTGCTATGTCGTTCCCCTGGTCTACACCTGGAATGGCACCTGGGATGGGAATGGGTGGTGTCGTTGGGGTTGTCATTGGGTCGTCCAACGAACTTGGCGCTGACATCGGCATTCGTTGACTACAGTGGTCAAGCTAGTCAGTATCACCAATGACGGTGTTGGGTTCCTCGCAGAAGTGCGTGTCCAACGCCCAAGTCGAAGCCGCTCAAAAAAAGGAACAAGAAACGTTGGCTAGTGCCCAACAAACTGCTGGAAGGGTTTTAGAGGGTGCTAAAAAGGTTGCTGGGCCTCTTGGAGAGGGTTGGGTCCATGCTTTGCTGTACGTGTCTCCCTTCATGTCTTTCTGACTCTCTTTTCTTTCATGTCTTCCTTTTACCTCCCTCCATAACAATGCGTCTAACCCATCTCATTTGTTCCAGCCTACCCCCAACCTATCACGTACAACCTCTCCGTCTTCTGGGGGATCTGCAAATACATCTACCGAAAACCTCTCCCCTTCCTTGTAGTGACCGTTCGTTCTGCGTATGAGACCATGTAGGCTAGAGCCATCAATAGGGACTTTTGGTTTGGAGCTGTCAGGAGCGGGGACATTGCTAGAATTGGCGTGTATGCAATGGAGGCATATGGGATTTTTAAGGTTTGTTTTAATACTATTACTACATCCGAGTCGTCGTGTTGACGTTGCGTTACTCTATATTGGTGAAATCATTGGAAGGAGGAGTCTCGTCGGGTACAATGTTAATTAGGCGTCTTTCCTTCCAATATAGATGTTATCTTCAACACATACAATACATACAATGCCATCTCAGCGATGGCTATTTCTTCTCCTTCGTGATGGAGACTACCTACCCGCCGTCTACTACACGCTACTCTCAACTACAAAGGAGGTGCTAACGGGTCTGTTTCTTTTCTACTTTGCGTCTCGTTCCCCGTCATTTCCCTTTTCCGTCATTTTCTTTTTCTTTTGGATGCTTTGGAAGGCGGGTGGGGGTTACACTACCCTTCTCTTTCCTTCTCTCTTTCCTTTATTTTTCTCCTTTCTTTACGCCGGGTTTGGCGTTGGCTCTTCCTTGTTCTCCTCATTCTCATTCTCGTTTTCGTTTTCGTTTTATTTCTGTTTCTCCATTCTTTTCTCCCCACGCGAAGATGAAGGCATGACCATTGACCATAATATTATCCAGTCCCCAGTGTCCAGTATCCGGTGTCCAGAGTTCTGCGCCTAGTGTCTATTTCCCCTTCCTTCTTCCTTCTTTCTTTTCCCTGTTCTTCTTCATATACTTTTTATCATTTTACTCGCAAGGGTTGAGCAGCCCATGCAAGTTTACCTTTTGTGAAAATAATTTTAGTATGAGAAACTTGCCTATGAATAAGGCTCGGGTACTTTTCGTCTACTTTTTCTTATTTCTATCAAGTACTTATGTGTACATATGTCGTTTTTCAACCAATAGTATGCCTTCGTCACTAGACTCATTCCCCAGTCGGTTGGTTCAACGTGCCCACGAGTGTTCGGGGCTCCCCTTCTCCACACTGAGACTAACCAACACAGTGACACAAACAAGATATCCAAAAGAATTCGTGTTCGTGATTGTAATAATGCAATGTGCTATGAGGCCTACCATAGCGACCCGCCTTCTCCCTCCCATTACCATTCCTCACCAACTCCAATGCTGGATAGGAAGACGGCATCGAGGGGGCCTGTGTAAGAGACCGAGACGAGAAACAAAACCTGAAACCAAATTCAAGAACCAAACACGTTTGCGAGTATGGATGGAGGGGGGATGATGATTTGGTTTGGCAGGGAGGAGAGAAGAGAAAGATGGGAAGGGAGGGTGGGGAGGGGGGGGTTGGAATCGACAACATAGTCACAGCTGATATTGTATACGTTGGACACGGCGAGGCCAGTAGTGGGGATGGGAATACGAGAAGGAGAGGAAGGGGGAAGAAGGAAGAGAACGTCAGTAGTCCGTTACTTTGATTAAATGCAATAAAAGACGTGGAGAGGAAGAAAGAGAAGATGGGGATACCAGATTATTGATAGGTTTCAGCAGTAGGTGAAGACGGAAAAAGTTGGGTGGGGTAACAAAAAACACCACAGAAAAACAAAAAACAACGAAAAAGAACACTCACGTCCACCTGTTACATCACCCCCTCTCCTCCCCTTGAACGCACTCATAATTGGACTTGGAGTAGACGGCAACGCCGGCACAGACTTATCCAACACCGTCATCGTCGTATCCGCACTCACCGCCATTGCAGTAGAAGTCGTTGACCCAGGTGGCATCAAAGGGTGACAGTGGGTATTTTGCGTTGGATTTTGAGAGTGGAGAGAGGGGGTTGTGGGATCTGGGACAGTATGAAAAAACCTTGTTGTTCCTTGTTGTTGTTGTTAGGTTAGTAGCTTTGTGGGGGGCGTTAGCTTCGTCTCATCTGCAAAGGTCCCACCAAAGACACAAAGCAACTCCCCCCCCAAATCTTCCACTCATCCCTCTCCACTTCCACACTGTCTTGGCTCACCGTCATCCGGTTGAGTCCATCCATGACACTCCTCACTGCATCTCCAATACTCGGAATGGGGGGAAGATATGTTAAAGCACGACGGATAAGAGAACAAACATGTTTTGGCAGGTGGGGTCAAAGCCTTTATGCAGCTACAGCAGGAGATTATCAGGATTTCCGATGATCGCAGCATCTTTGCTTGGGTTGTGGTACCGCCCACAAAGGAGTGGCAGATCGATCACCCAGCCAGGAACACCAAGACAAGGGGTTTGCTAGCTCGATCACCCTATGAATTTAGGATGTAAGGCGACGTGCAGGCTTCAAATGTGGAACTCATCAGCAACAAATCATCCTATTCCTTCAATAACAAAGGCCTGCATATCCATCTCCCTTTCATTCACATCCCTTCCAGTTCCAAGCACTTTCATGAACCCATCTTCCTTGCACACCTACTCTGCCATTCCACGAGAGGCGGTAGCCACTTGACTGTTTATCTCCAAAAGACGAGTGGACATCAATACGCACGGTGTTATCCAGACGAAGTATTCTTGATGAGCTCACCACCGCCAATGGATGACATTCGGGAGCTCACCGTCACAGAGCATCTCATCACAGGTCACAGGGTCTGAGATACATCCTGGTGGAAATTGCAGTATGAAATTGAACTTCTTTGATCAGCTTCAGACTTCTTTGATCACCCTCGGGGACTAAGCGGGATCTCTAGCATTGATGAACATACAGTATCTCTGGCTTTGAGAACAACTCATGAGGCAATTTGGTACCAGTCCCAGAAGACTGGAGATTCTTTCCACATTGACTGTAGATATCGCTGGCCTTCCCTGTCAATTGGTGACAATTAGATCATAGGTTCCATTGCAGGGGATATGCTTCTAGGGAAACTGGACAGCGGAAACTACATAATGATTATGTCTGAGAGGAGAGGAGATTCGCAGGAGAAGATAGACATTGGTTATCTTGCAAAAGATGACCCAGAAATTTGCTTCTGGACTGGTCCATTGTGACTCCCTGAGTTGGGTGTAATAGTTGATCCCATGTTGAACGCACAGTGTCTTGAGTTCCAAGGGATCTTTCCACCTGATCCCTTTGGTAGGATTACTTAAGATATGGCCTATGCTACCGTCTTCCGACAACATCCCGATGATCTGAAGGAATGCAGTCATCCTATGTTCTGCCTACTTACATACCGATGGCTTGATTCATGGTCCAGCCAGTCATATATAATTCATGTCACATTTGGGCTCCAAGGATCTTCGGTTTGGACTGATATTGTTGTACAAAAGCCTCCCTTTCACGAAACTTCTGAATATGTTTGGAAATCTTATCTCAAGGGCTGGGAAGCGATTGAAGGGCAAAGGGGTTGCGGAGACCAAGCTTCCAGACTACCCTGGGTATTTGGTGACTGCTGAGATTAAGAGGACTAAGAATCTGCAGCTGGGGGAGTACTCATTGCGCATGTACTGGAAGGGATAAATTTCTGGCAATATATATTTATTTGATGACGCATTCCCTGCGTGTTGATGCTCTCTCTTTCCTTGTCGTTCCCCCCTCCCCCCCAAAATGGCAGACACCCTGCTATTTATCCCCCCACTAATGACTCCAGCTACCTCTGACAGCTCACATGCCCACGGCCGCTCTCAGTCTCGCTCTCATTCCACGTACGCTTCGCCCTGGGTCAGTCATGGATCCTCTTTACCCCCTCAAGGCTATCATCCATCCAATCAGTGGGCACCATCCAATCATTTTATACCCCCTGAGACCAGGAGTCATGTTCCTCCTGGCGTTACACCTGGAGGTGGGGGGACGCCTTTACCATCTAATGTCAATGTAGAGTTTATGGGAGGATACCCCAAATTTGTGCCTACACTGTTTGTGGGTAGTACTTTGTTGCCTGCTGGAAGAGGAGGAGGAATGGGTGGTGGGACAGGTGGTTGGATGGGAGGTGGATACCCTGGCAGGCTGGGATGATGCCGTTTCAAGTGCCTATGTTGGGAATGGGTGGTATGGGTGGTGGTATGGGTATAAGGACACTGTATATGGGAGCTGGGCTGGAATTATGGGAGACAATATGGGTGGCATGGGATGACTGGAAGAATGGGGGGAGGCATGGGTGGTATGGGTATGGGAGACATGCCTGGATGTATGGGTATGGGTCATGGGATGCCAGGTATGGGAGGAGGAATGCCCAGCATGGGAGGTGGCATGGCCCCTGCCGCCCCTGATCCCTTCACCTTGAAACCCTCTACTCCCTCCACCCATCCTCCTGCCTCACTGGCTCAACAGGTGATTGTCTCCCCTCTTTCACCCCCAGGTCTGGCTACAGCCCAGTATTAACCCCCCTCCAACTCTCCATCCTCAGTGTCTTACACATCCTCAACCCCCTCCTCGCTCCACCATCTGAACTTGAAACTGACAAGACAAAGCCATATCTTAAATGGCGCAATGTGTCAACACTCTGATGACCCACATCATGTTTCTTGGTCTTGAGGTCGAACGGATCCAGCTACGTTTCCTTGCCAGGTGACTTCACTTATACTTATTCCATCTAGTTGTTTAGCTGCACATCTTCCATTTACAGTTACTATCAATGCATCTAACCTTGATGTGGGTGTTACTTGTGGAGATGTTGTCGAATCTCTTTCTCAAGCTTTGTACTCTCATACTTCCCAATCTGTGTTTGGGATTTTAACTTCTGAGAGGAAACAAGTCACTGCCCGTGCCTATCAGTTTAATTGTTCTTGTTCTCCAGGTGTACCAGGTGGTGTCTTAGGTGAGGGAATGCATCAGGTTGATTTATTAAGTGGTGAAGGTTGTTGGGGTGGCATGAAAGAAATAGAAGGAATGAGAGAAGTAGGAGTCTACATCTCCAATTGAAGAAAAGCCTTAACTTTTGGCTTTATTTCTTTTCTCCCTCGAGTTCTTCTGTATCTTCATTTCTTTTCATCTACACTACAGCAGTGTTCGCTTTTAAGGCCTTAACTGGGGTCTTGAGAATCTTTAAGCCTTAATGGCCTTGAACCCTTAAATTTAAGGGCTTTTTCTAAGGCTTAAGAGGTCCTTGATGGATGACAGGGAGGAGACACAGGCACTCACAATCGACATGGAGGTATGCAAGCAGCAAAAGCACTCAAAGCATACTGATGCAAAGCTAGCTTCTCTGCCTCCTTCACCTCCTCTAAGGTTGATAAGCTACCTCTTCCTCCTACCCAGCACTTAGCCGAGGGTTTTTGGTTCGCTTTTAAGCCCTTAAAGACACCCAATGGATCTTTTAAGCCTTACATTTAAGGGGATTAAGGCTTAAAAGTTTTAAGGCCTTATGCCTTAAGGAGAACACTGCACTACAGTTCCATGAAAGAAATAGAAGGAGTGAGAGAAGTAGGAGTCTACATCTCCAATTGGAGAAAAGCCTTAACTTTTGGCTTTATCTCTTTCTCCCTCAAGTTCTTCTGTATCTTCATTTCTTTTCATCTACACTACTTGTTACCTGTTGTACTTCAACTTGTACTCATACTCATACTCACTCATGTTCATTCTCGTGTTTGTTTTTGATTCTGTATTGTTATTTATGTACTTACGTACACATACTATGTATACTACTTCTTTCTTTTCCTTTCTTCGTGCTTCAATGCTGACCACTGTAAGTGTAACAACATGTTTACTGTACTGTACTCAAACTTTGCAATCAATCAATCACTTTCCTTTGTCTATTCTAGTAATCTCTAATCCCTTGTCTGATCATGATGTGGTAGAATGAATGAGAACTAGTATCCGAGACGTGGTGGCACATTTGGGACACAAGTCATTTTGCTGCTATAGGCATCCCTCGTTGTTCTCAATGTTTCCTTACACCTTTCTGTTGAGTTAGCTAGGTAGTACTCCAGCCCAGGCCTCCATATTAAAACATCATGAACATACTTCAGCTCAAACTAGCTCAGCATCTCATGTATATAATAGCCAGTACCAAGGTCACAGAACAATTGTAAGGTCCTTATCTATATGGAGTAGTCTTGAGCAGGATCTTACTGTAGGAATTACAGTTAAGTAATTCATAGTAGAATTACAGACCACATAATGGAGTTGATAGATTGTATTGCACTTGCAGCTTTGAATGAGTTACTTGCTGCAATCGCATGATGTTGTATCTACTTTTACAAGCTTTTATACTATGTACTACTGTGGCTGAGCAAATCTGTAAATAGAGCAAAGTGGTGCTAAGTGGATACTACAATGTAATGCCTGAGATCAGTAGCTATGTAAGTATGGAGTAAAGTGGAAAGTGAGTGGTGCATATGTGGCTAATTATATAGAATTCCAACACTTACTGGATCTCAATATGCAGGATCTGAGAAGTCACTCCAACACCCTGAAATTGGACAAAGCAACAAAAATCGCAAATATTCATCTACTAGGAGTTGAGGAGTGCACATCTTATTTCTCTACTAATTCATCAAAGTTAAAAGACATTCTCTGTTCAGGGTCATCACAGAGGGGTGCCAAGGCATATCACCCAGAGGCAGCATCCAGAGTTGCAGCTAACGGTACACATTAATTACCATACATGACTCCTATTTGAGTACTATTCATTGGCATAGCCCCAGGACTTGGAAAATCAAAAGAAATGCCAAGCTCATTTTGAGTGCATGTGTCAATTTGTCAAGGCATTACCAGCATACAGTAATCAGGAATTTCCAAAGGACCTGGAGGCTGTTGGTCTGAGGTGTAACACCATCGATGAGTTACTTGTGTATCTGAAGCAAGCGGTACATGTGTAAGGGTCTCTTGCCAGTATCAGGCCTCAAGTAAACTATATCAGGGTTTATATTCACCACTAAGGGGGTAGGCCAACAATAGTCTATGATGAGGTAGCTTGCGATGAGTATAAGTATGTAAGATATTTTGTGGGATCAAGATACTAATAAGGGAAGAGGTCTAGACAGCACCTTACACCCTCCCCCACTAAATCGACGTATAGGTAAGATAAAATTAAAGGAATAAGAACGGGAGTTGAAAGTATAATGAATGGTGAGTTTGGTGGATAGTTTAGGATTGATTGATGGTCTTCATTTCTGCATTGTTATCCATTCCATTGGTGCCAGATGTTTGGTTGTTAGAGATAGAGGATGTCGGTGGGGTAGAGGATGAGGCAGTGGATGGTAGAGGGGCCGAGCTTTCAAGTACAGGTGTAGTGGATTTGCATTCCAGATCTTTGACAGTAGACTGCAAGTTTCATAGACACGTCTGCTGTGGCATCAAATGCTCCAGGTCTGTCTGTCTGTGTGATATTGTGAGGAATCTGGTAGTCTGGTTTGATAGGGGCCCCTCCTTGAGTCATCTCGCGTACAACCTGACATTGGTACTCTCAAATCTGGGATAATTTCCAATGAGCTGGCATCTTGAAGATGGTCTGTTGGTTGGCTAAGGAGATAGGATAGTAGATGGAGATCCAATGACTGAAACGATAGGTTCTGGCAAAATGAATATGACCATTGGAGTGAATGATGGAATTGGGTAAGTCCTGGACATCGAGACAATACTGCATCACAAAGCGATACATACGACCAATGAATTTGGGTGTAAATCTGCATTTCCTGAAATGTTTCGCCAGAGATAGTATGTCTGTAATGTCTGTATCAGAAACACGGTGAAATTCGATGATTGAAGTGATGATGATGGTACCCTGGATGACCATATATCGGTAGTAGAAGATTTTTGATATAAGATCAATGAATCTCCATCTGTACCTATGAAGCAGCGCAGGAACATCTGGAGCCATCTTGGTCATAACTCTTCAGGTGCAAACAGAGTCCAGATAAACGTAGCCATCATCAGAAAGGATAATTCCACTTTGGCTCTTGTTGTCATAGTGTATAAAGATCCATGACACCCAGAGTGCATCAGCAACTGAGGAATACTAGGAATTTCGATGGTATCAGCGTCCCAATGTCCCAATGAATCCTGAGCAGTTTGGTAGGGGTTCCCATGAAGGAGGAGAGTCCAATTAGCCCAGGATGGGGGTAAGTTTTGACAAAGGATGTCCTTTTCCACATCAACAAGAGGAGTCTGCATCTGGTATCATTCTGCAGCATGATTGAGCAGATATGCTATGGCATACACTTCACGAAGGTTGTTTAGTGCTAAGTAATTTCTGGGACAATGTGCTTCGTTTATGAGGCAATCAAGTTCCTCCTGTGTATGAGGTATAGTCTGTGCTCCATCCTTAAAACCAAGGTAAGGAGTGATGCATATGTGTGGAATGGTCTTGGCATCAATGGCCTTTTGTATGTCGGATGGAGTGATGAGAAGACCATTAGACACATCAAAGACAAGGTCAGTGTCCTTGAGTTCAAATCCGGATCTGAAATGAGCACTGCTTGAGTGTAGTGAGCTCATAGGAAGGGAATGGAAAGGGATCCAATACTCGTTCAAGTGTGGTGACCATGGCTTCCTGTTCAATCTTCTTCAAAAGACAAGGGTTCTGAACCTCCTGGTCCATATGGTCATTTTCCCATGGCCACTTCTGCCAAGGATGAGTGGTAGAGTGTCAAGTATTAGATGGAGAATGAAGATTTCCAGTAAAGGTTGAAGACTTTCCAGTTCGGATCGAAGTTTACATGCTCGTTCTGTCATAGTGTCCAGTTTGTGGCGTAAAAATTTAGTCTCCTTCCCATACTCGTGGCAGATATTGTCCTCGAGTTGTTTCTGGATAAATCTGATGAGCTCATCCTGAGCCTTTTTGAAGGAAGGATCCTCTTTGGCAAAGTCAATCATGCTGTGTGTGAGGGTGCTATGACATTGTGATCCATTTCCATGAACATGGGTAAGGAGATAGAGTTTAAGGTTTGCAAGCCAGCTATTGGACCACGAGGCTGGTGGTGTCACATTTGATTCTGGTACATTGATATTGTTATTCATGGGGTAGGTAGAGTACAGTAGATTTCCTGTAGTAGGCTAAGAATTGTATGGAAGACAATGATTATTTGTGGGCACGTTTGTGGGTACACCCTCCCTTTTATCCAGTCCCTTTATGAAAATTTCAAATGGTGCAGAAGTGGGTGGAAGTTGAGAAGTGTCAGGAAAAATCCCAAAGGACATTCTGTTTTCCTGAGATATTTTCAAGAGCAGAGGGCATTGTCCTGAGTGACATTGGGTGTCAAAAGCGAAAGACAGTGAAGTGAGGGTCACTGGAAATATTATATCCACCTGCCATTGTCTAGCTGTACCACGTAAAAAGACAGTGAGTGTATTGGTACGCTGGATATCGACAGATGTAAGCACCCATGTCTCTTTGTGCTTACTCCATCTCACATCAGGTCCACACAGATCAGCAATATTCAGCCATCATATGAGTCCTTGTAACCAAGAATCAAATATGGTAAAATCAGCATCACCATAATAGATGTCTGGTTTTGGAATTGAAGAAATGATCATTTTCTGTACATTATTATTCCTGTTCATAGGGTAGCCGTGAAGGTGGAAACAAATCAGATCTTCAAATTGTCGAAACACTGCATGGAGTACTTCTTCCTCAGTGCAGGGAGTAGGATCATAAGTGAATACCTTCTTTTCATCAAAGGTAGGGTCAAAGGATGAGTAACAAGTCTGATTGAACACCCCAGCTTTTGGTGGTTTGTTATTTTCAGGGGTTGTTTGTGGGCCAGGTTGTACTTCATCTCCATTGGATGACTCACTATCCAATTCATCGTCTCCATCATTCCTGTCATCACTAGGCGGATCACTAGCCGGTGGTCCTGAGCAGTTGTTATTCTGGTCTTGGTGTTGATGCTTGCTGGAATTACTATCTGCATAGCCAGATGATGAGGGATTGGGATCTGGATTATCCTGAGCATGGGCATTTCTTGTCCCCATAGTACAAGGTGGTCTTCTAAGGAAACCACCACAACCTCTATGATTCTGTACTGAGTGGTTATACATCATGTTGTTTCATCTCGTATCTTCCTGTGAGAATGGTATATGGTGTTCTCGATGTACTTGGTCAATATCATTTTGTTCAATGAGTCAAATAATGGATTGATAAGTAGGATTATCCAGAGCATACATCATAGTACCATCGTCAGTAGTTTCAATGTTCTGTAGCAGTGTGTCCATAGTGCTATGATTACTCAAGTCAATTTCATGTAGTACTTGGAGTATGTAGTGTCATCTGAGTACATGTTCAGATATATTTGAAATTTCCATTGTTTTCATCACTCTCATGTTCCTGTCCCACATCATCAGGTTTGGCATTTCCTTGTTCCTCAGGTACACTCTGTTGCCCGTCCTGAGATGGGTCTCCCTCTGCATTGGTGGCATGTTCTGGGTTACTTCCTGGACTAGAGCCTTGCTTACTTTTCGACTTCTTTTTCTTCTTATGTTTAGAAGCAGCATTCATCTTGCTTAGCAATTCATTCTGGGAAGAAGGTATATTATTCATCATACTATTATCATATGTAGGGGGTTCCAGTGCAAGTTCCTGTACAGTGTTGGTATGCATGGCTGCGTTACCAGCTTTTGGAGTAGAAGGTCGTCATCCAACAGTAGAGCCATATGGAACAGGGATATGAGAAGTTCAGGTGCTGGTGGGTGACATGATAGGAGATGAGGATGAAAGGGGAGCTGCATCGAGTATACAGCAAAGAGTCAGGATAATTTGCGAGTGTGGGTCGGGGTGGATTGGATTTATGCTCATCACACACTGGTTTTCAAAGGCAAAATACTGTCAGTTTAAAAAAGTGTAAGGGTCTCTTACCAGTATCAGGCCTCGAGTAAACTATATCAGGGTTTATATTTGCCACTAAGGGGGCAGGCGAACAATAGTCGGCGATGATATGGGTACAAGAGAAAGATAGATGTAGACTACATAAGCTTGCGACAAGTATAAGTATGTAAGATATTTCTTGGGATAAAGATACTAATAAGGGAAGAGGGGTTTAGACAGCACCTTACAATATGATAGTGGTGGATTTTGATCCTTTGTACTGATTTCTCATTTCCAGGATCCTTTGACTTCTGCAGGCCCCAAAGAATCTGTGGTATGTTCTTCTCATCTATCCAAGTGCTACATGACATTAAACCTTAATTGAACTCTGACCAGGCCAATCAACTCAGTCTTTTTCTTCCCCTCAAAGATGAGCGACCCAGCATAACTGTGTCCTCATTACATTGCTTTTGGTGTTCAATGCCAAATAATACCAAAAACCAAGTTGATAGTGAAGAGTGAATTTGAAGGAATCTACTGGGAGCACTGTGATCTCTTTGTCATTCAAGGAGAACAGCTCAAGCACCTGGGAGTGTATTCATGCCACAGCATGACCCACATTGCACTGAGTGGAATTCCGCTGTTTTCAACCTTGGAATGTAGCAGTACGTATCTTTGTACTGTATTTCGCTGCCAATGTCATTACTCCCCAGTGTTATTCAGTCCACTACAAATGCATCAGGATGAATGCTGACAGTTTGACATCTCCAGATACTCTATCAAGAATGTCTTCCAACAACCTCTACACTGCTGTTCCCGAACTTGACAGAACCAACTTCACCCTCTGGCAGGAGATGATCCTCTCCTACATGCAGAACATGGGCTATAGCCATGTCCTCTTCACTCTCTGTCCTGGAACTGTTGTCCAGTCCTCTGCTCCATCTGCTGGAGCTACTGGGGGCACTACCACCCCCCTGGAAGTGCTGCCACTACTGGAGACATTGCGCTTCACTCCCCCCTCAATAGCAAGAGCTCTGGAGGTTCTACTACTGCATCCTCAGAGGAGGATGGTCCTACTGTCTCTGACATGGAGGTTAGAGAATGGGACAAGGATAACAATAAGGCCATGGGAGCTATCAAGCTCCACATCAGTTCTGACATCCATCAGGACATCAAAGGCCTTACTACTGCTAGGAAGATGTGGAGGCAGCTTGCCAGAGACTTTGGCAAAGCTAGCACCTCTGCTGTCTACAATGACTTCAAATGTCTCCTCAATGTCTCTATTCCCCCCAATGATTATCCTGGACCAGCTCTTGATAAAATCTTTGTGCTCTTCAAGAAGATGGAAGAGGTCACAGAAGGAGAAGTCAAAATCCCCACCTTCCTGAAAACCATGGTCCTCTTCTTAAAGCTTCCTGACCCCTTTGCCAACTTGGTCCAGAAGGAAACTATGGACACTATCAATAATCTTGGGCAGACCAACTTCAAAAATCTTAAGTCTGCCATTATCTCAATCTGGGCAGGGAAGGACACCAGGACCTCCAGGCCTTATGCCAACTGTCTCATAGCTATTAAATGAAAGCCTGGTAACCCCAACTTCCAACAGCAGCACCAGCCACAGTGCCAAAACCAAGGCAGCAGTGGCAGCAGCGCTAATGCCCCTAAGGGCAAAGGGAAGGCCAAGGGCAATAGCAACTGGCAGCCATGTTGTGGACAGCATGCTGGAAAACAGGTCAGAGCAAAGCAGCAGGCTAATCAGGGATGGGGGGTATCTCCCCTATGGTTCATCAAACCATTGTCATTGACAAGCCTACTGCTAATATAGGAATGGGTACATGTAAGTAATGTACTAGGTACTCAGGAGTCCATGAAGATAGTGGAAATGACTGTATTGAGTGAGTACAGTACCTATAGGAATGGGTACACATAAGTAACAGTGTACTAGGTACTGTATAGATAAATATAATCAGTATCATGAGTATACATAAAAGTAAAGTAAGGAATACACACCCCAGGAGTCCATGGAGATAATGGAAACAACTGGAGTGTCAAGTACAGTAGGACCTGGTATATGTGAGGTGGATGTAGGAGTCAAGATCACTAGTATGTACCAAAGGAAAAAGAAATAGGAGACAGACAAAAAAAAAATAAGGCAATAGCCCCTAAGTCTTGGGACTCTCATTCTTGTTCTTAACACTCCCCCTGAGTCCCTAGATTCTTTACCCATAGGTCAATCCCAACTCTGTCACAAACTTCTCAAACACTGGACAACTCAATGATTTTGTCATAATATCTGCAATATTCTCCTCTGACAGTGTGTGGTGAAATTCCAACTCCCTCTCACATACAGCATCTCTGATCCAAGCCCATTGAGTGTCAAAATGTTTTGTATGGCCATGATTCATAGTAGCCTCCATCAACGCTATCAAGCTTGTGTTGTCCACATTAATCACAAATGGATACTCCTTTCACATCTCTACTCCATTCATCCACTTCCACATCCACTGTGCCTGTTTGCCAGCATGAACCACGGAGAGATACTCAGCCTCAGTCATAGACAAGGCTACTACCTTCTGCTTTGACAATGACCAAGAGACTGCCCCTCCAGCCATGAGGAAAATGCAGCCCATTGTAGACTTTCGAGTCACCACTCCATTCTCCTCCTTCACATCTGCATCCAAGGTGTCAGCATAGCCAATAGGCTTGAGGGAAGATGATGGTGTAGATATTGTCTTCAGATAGATGAGGAGGTGTAAGGCATTAGTCGCAGGTCACTAGCATACTGTTGTAATAGAGCGACTGCAAATGTGATATCTGTGTGAGTCCCTTGCACTGATGAGACTGTAGTACCTCTTGTCAAGCATGAAAAGCTTGTTGGCTGCTGGGATAGGCTGTGGTTGACTGTCTACAAAATCAATTCTGGGTGAAAGTGGTGTGTACTTGGGGGTGCAGTTCTTCATCCCAAAGAGTTCCAGAGTCTTCCCAATGAGTGGGCATTGGTGAAGTGAAATGTTGCAAACAGTCATCCCTATCATCACATCTGGGTCTCCATAATCCTGAAACTCATAACTCTGCTATCTCTTTCCACACCTTATCCCCATCCTCCTTCATTGAAGATACTCCAGTAACATCATCGGTGTTTCCAAGACGGGTATGACAATAAATCTAAAACCAATGTTGCAGTATTGTTTATCAAGAAGCCTGTACCAGTTGTTCCCCACTTCCATAGAACCGTATATGTTGATGTTCATGAAAAGAATGGTCTCAGTACTGTCACAAAACATTTGGGGTGTGAAGTGCATTGTTGAATTTGAGTATGCATGGCTCTGCTCTATAGATGATTTTCACCTGTACTTCAAGTGCAACTTCTTCATGAGACGAGTCTCCTTCCTCCACATGTGGCATGTATGACATGAAGGAATGATGTGACATGCAAATGTAAGATTGGGGTAGAGGAGATTCTGAGGTAGAGGTGGTATTGAGTGTGATGACCCTCATTGTGGTCTCGTCCAAGGATTGGTTTGAGGTCATGGTGTTGTTTGCAGAAGGTGGAGATACATCTTTCTTTCCCTTCCACCATGCAGGGTACTGACCTGTTTTCTGTCCCCTTCCTGGAAACAGTTCTCAATGGTATGTCCTCAATGTTTGCACTTCACTGGGTGCAAACACTTGTAATTCCTTGGATATACAGAGGAATTACATAAGACTTACACTGGTACACTCAATATGTAAGTCCACTTGACTTACTGATGTATTACCAGAGACCAAGAAAAATAGAACAATTATATATGAGCATTGTAAGGCATGAAGTCTCACAGTGGTCCTTGGTAATATTTCTGTAAGTCAAGTGGACTTACATATTGAGTGTACCAGTGTAAGTCTTGGGTAATTCCTCTGTATATCCAAGGAATTACAAGTGTTTGCACCCAGTGCTTGGGTTTGAACACAAGAGGTCTGGATTAGCAGGTCCCTTCCTGGTATTCATTGCACTCATCTTCTCCATCAACTCTTTCACTTGCACTTGCAATGCTGCTACTTTGTCCATGTCCTGAATCTCACTTGTTCTGCTTCCCCCTCCCATGAGTCTAATATGCTCCTAGAGACATCCAGCTGCTACATTGAATGACATCTTGGGATCTGTCAAGAGCCTACCAATGATCAGAATCCACTCTGGCATATGAGGAAATGAGTTGAGGAAAATGTTTAGGAATTTAGAGTTGCTGTAATCAGCTGCTACATCCTTGGCCTGTTTGCACAGAGTGCGGTACTTGGAGGCGTAGCTGTCTTCACCAGTAACATTCCCCTCAATGTATCAACAATCTCACAGTGCATCCTCCTTCCTCTATCATGCAAGGTGGCTGACCAGAGTGTATTCCTCATTAAAGAATGTCCATAGCTTGTGAGATTTCTTCCCTGCCTTGAAACTGAGAGCATCAGGGTTCTTTATATTATCCCAGAGCGTCAGGTATGCCACGGACTCACAAATGTTGTATTTGAGATAATTCAGATGTAGATCACTGATAGAGGTTGGTTGCAATGGTATATTCAGGTCATTCAGTTCAATGAGTATGGTAACCTTCCCTAATAACACTTATTTACCCAGCCACGCAATTTTATACTATACATATTTGCTGGTGCCACAGGTACCTATGTTTAGGGGTAAGTATCAAATAGCAGAAGAACCATGAGAGATATGGACTATCTGAGTGCATATTCAGATTTAGTGACCCAAAATATCCTAGTAGACATATCTATACCCATACTAGATGAAATAGCATGCAGTGTCCACATTTTTAAATATTAATTTGGGAATAGCTGCTCAGAGTTTGATTCCCTGAGAAAATAAACTATATCCAGTTTCAGGGTGTATAAATACACCATAATACCAGCCTACACAAAGATCAGAGCTGATTTGATGCAATGGCCAGTACCTATTCTGCTCTTTGACTATATTTGGACAGTATTTTGCCCATATCTTTACAACCACTGCAGATATTGCAAATATAACTCAATATTTAGGTTCAGTGGCCCAAAATACACCTCCTTACCTACCCATATTATTTTTTATCGCCAGCTCTGGGAATTTATTTTGCAGTTTCTGAGCCAGCCACAGTCCTTACCCCTATCTCAATTGCAGATTCTGGGCCCTACTGAATGCCTTCACCTTCTAGGGGCCATGGGAAAAATCCACCTGACCTGCCCCTAAGGCCCCGCTCACTGTTCCATCCAATCCCATCCACTTTTGCTAATGTGGACATATTGTGGTTTATGCTGCCCAAATTGCGTACATCTGCAAAATGCACCCCCGAGGAGCCATGGGAAAAACCCGCCAAAACCCCGCCCACTGCTCCATCCAATCCCGCCCACTTTTTTGCTAAAGCAGCATTGGGTTATCTGGTAGGAAAATTGTGCTTATTTTTGCAAAAGTAACTCAAAACACGCTCCCAGGTGCAATGCCAGGATGCTGGGATGCTGGGAGTTTTGCTCGCTTCATTAATCCAAAAAATTGGCCACCAGGCCCAGCCATACCATATTTGGAAGGAGAAACTCGGCCCAGAGACCTGCTAAAAATTCACCAGAACTTTTGCAAAGCATGTTCAGTGATATTTTCCAGACTTTTCAAAAGGTATTACCACATCTGGTGATTACATGATAACGTGAAATGCATGGTGTCTTCAATGGAGGGGGCAGTGCACCAGCCAGAGCAAATAGGCATATGAGGGGAAGATAGTAGCCTTGTGTCATGTCTGGGGCTATTGAAAATTGGGGTCCATTGGGATTTAATTCTGTATTTGGAGGGGGGGAGAAAAGAAAAAGACACAAATAGTAAGATCAAGCTGATAGAGAGCTATTGTAATATCTATGCTTCCATATATCTTTCCGATCGTATCCAATTCTTTTCTGAACTTCCTTTCCTTTTATTTCAAACTTTATTCCCTTTCATCCCAAACACTTTCCGATCATTCATTTCCGATTTCATATCCGAGCTCCACTATTAATCTCCACACATGGATCCCATCCAGGAACTCGTGATTCATTTCGGATAACTACCGGATAGCTCGTATCTAATCTCCAAAGCTACTCCACTTCATCTCCAATCTGTTCCACTTTGTTTTCACTTTGTTTCCACTTTGTTCCACAGTACTCCATCCATCTCCAATAGCACCATGTGCTTTTCCTTTATTTCCGAACCATTCCACAATCCGAGAATCCTACGCTTCCGATCCGGAATCACAAGCCGGTCTCAAACTAGCTAAGGATTCCTCATCATCCCGATGGAAACTCGATGAATCTGGGTTATTACGCTTGGACGATAGGATATTCGTTCCTGGTGCTTCTGACCTTAGACTTCAAGTTTTGTGACAACACCACGACCATTCTCTAGCAGGACGCTTGACCTTATCCGACACCACTATACCTGGCCAAAGGTCCGAGAATTCGTTCAGGATTATGTCGCTTCCTATACGGTTTGTGGTCGCAACAAGCCTCGTCGACATCGTCCTTATGGTCTCCTAAAGCCACTTCCCGTACTGGTCCGTCTGTGGGACTCGATTTCCATGGATTTTATCGAACAACTACCGGATTCCAACAGATACACAGCAATCCTGGTAATTGTGGACTGCGCATCCAAACAAGGAATCTTCATTCCGACTCACGATACCATTACATCGGAACAGCTCGTGGAATTATTCGTTCTTCATGTTTTTTCTAAGCATGGTGTTCCTAACCATGTCACTTCCAACTGCGGTTCCGAATTCGTTTCCCATTTTTTCCGATCCTTAGGAAAAGCTTTGAATATGGAACTTCACTTCACTTCGGGTTATCACCTGGAAGCCGACGGACAAACTGAGCGCACCAATCAGACACTCCAGCAGTACATCTGGATCTATTGTTCTTACCAACAGGATAATTGGTCTTCCCTACTTCCCATTGCTGAGTTCGCTTACAACAACGCTCCGAACGCTTCCACCTGAATCACACCCTTCTTCACAAATAAAGGGTTTCACCCAAACTTAACGGTTCATCCCGACTACAATCTCGCTTCTGAGTGCGCCCGACATTTTGTTGTCAATCTCGAGGAACTTCATGGTTTCCTTCGGGATGAGATTCGAGAAGCTCAGAAACGTTACAAGGTACAGGCCGATAAACGCCGTCTGGATTTACCAGAAATCCCTATCGGTTCTGAGGTTTTTGTGTCTGCCAAACACATAAAAACTACAAGACCCACTCCGAAGTTCTCTGAGAAATTCCTTGGTCCATTCAAAGTTATCTCTCGTCTGAGCTCTCTTTCTTATGGCATAAAGCTCCCTGACTATCTCCGTGGGATCCACCCTGTTTTCCATGTGTCCCAACTAGAACCCGCTGTCCCGAACACGATTCCAAATCGTATCCCAGATCCACCCACTCCAGTCAAGATTGAAGATGAACTTGAATATGAAATCACCGAAATATTAGACTCGAAAATCGATCAGCGCTGTCGGAAATGTCCTCTATTATATTTGGTACAGTGGTCTGGTTACGAAGGCACCGACGAAGAATTTTCCTGGCTTCCCACGGATGAGCTGACAGCCGAAGAAGCTATAGACGAATACCATCAGAAAAATCTGAACAAACCCGGTCCTCTTCCAATTTCATCTTAATCCTTATCATTCCGACGTTTTCCGTCCCTTCCAGCGCTCTTCACTAATTTCAATTTATTCAATTTATTCTCATTTTTTCCTTTTACTCTGAGAAATTTGTTCCAAGAAAAATTTTTGCCCATCCGGGTCCGGTCGAGTATCCATTACAAAAAATCTATATACAAGTGTTCATGTCCATCGCATCCAGCACGCAACTGTCCCTTTCCTCAATCTTCCTCTACCATTGCCTTTGATCTCAGCTTCTTCCCCTTTCCTTTCTTCTTCGGCTTCCCGAGCGAATCCGGCATGTCCAGCAACCTTGCCTCCATTCCCATCCACTCCTCATCCTCCATTTTGGGAAGCGGGATATCCGACGATTCCGCCATCGCTTCTAGAACATTCCCTATATGGATGAGGCGACGGAGTTGGGCCAACTGTATGGCACAAAGGGTTGAGACGTCGGGAAGAACGGCTTTCCGACCAGTGAAGCTACACCCCACGCATGATGCCACGCAGGACTCACAAGCACGTTTCCCGTCGCCTTGGGACGTGCACTCCAAACCAAGCCGGGTACACCAGGAACACCACTATACAATCAAGGTCAAAATCCGAAGGTAAAGAAAAAACAGAAAAACAAACGTACCTCGGCATATGCCTCTCCCTTCTCCACCTCAACCTCTTCCTCACTATCCGAGTCTTCATCCCCAGATCCCTCGTCCCTACGTCGCCTCCGAGCTGCACGAGGACTACTCAGTCTGGGATTCGCTTTTCTCTTTCCTTTCGCCTTCTCCGACGGGCCCGCATCAGAATGCTCCATTTCCACCTCTGGACCCCGTTCCGTCCGTTCCTTCTCCTTCCTTGCCCATTCCTCCAGCTGTTTCCTCTCCTCAGCCTCCAATTCCTCCTTCTTCACCTTTTCCGCGTCTTTCCGCTGCTCCAACCACAACTCCATCAACTCCTCCGCAGCCTCGTATTCCTCCATCAGAGCTTCATATGCTTGTCGAGCTAAAGTTGATTCCGTTAGCATCCATGGAAAACCCAATTCAAAAACTGGTCACGTACCATTTTTATTTTCCTGACGGACCCGATGCTTTTCCATCACCCTCATACTATCATCGATCACTTTCTCCACCAAAGGTTCGGGATGCACAGGAGCCGGAGGTTTGGCGTTGGACATTGTCCATTTGGTCATATACTCCGTCAGGAGCTTGGAAACGTCAAGGGGAATGTAGGAGGTGGTGAAGTTGGTTTTGCTATGCTTCCGAGGACTTCTCCCTTTTATATGTTTTCAAATACGTGCACAGACCATCCTTATTGTTTCCTGTTCATTTCGTTACCAATTACTTAATTTAGAAACCATTCACAATCCCGATCATTTCCATTCGTTTCCAATTCTGTTGTTCATTTTCCAGGGTCCAACCCTTTTCTATTTTTTTCTATTGTCTTTTCAACTTCATTCCGACGGATTACTATTTGTTTCCATGCCTCTCGAGGGCTTGAGGCCTAAGAGGGGGATACTGTAATATCTATGCTTCCGTATATCTTTCCGATCGTATCCAATTCTTTTCCGAACTTCTTTTCCTTTTATTTCAAACTTTATTCCCTTTTATCCCAAACACTTTCCGATCATTCATTTCCGATTTCATATCCGAGCTCCACTATTAATCTCCACACACGGATCCCATCCGGGAACTCGTGATTCATTTCGGATAACTACCGGATAGCTCGTATCTAATCTCCAAAGCTACTCCACTTCATCTCCAATCCATTCCACTTTGTTTCCACTTCGTTCTGCAGTACTCCATCAGTTTCGGGTGCAAATGAGAAAGCGGTGGACGTAGTGGAGGTAAACATTTTGTTAGATTGAGAGTGTTTGGGACAGTGAGTGTAATGGCAGTGAAGTTGTTGGTAGAATCCATGCTCAAGCGCAGCTTCTTTTAACACTTCTCCACCTGGATGGGTATCTTGCTTCAGTAAAGCTTTGACAGTGGACGCCGTTTATCTGTGTCGGTACACCCATGGATGATTCTGATGGAAGTCTTCAACCATGTCCATTACATTCGACAGGTTTGACGTGGGAACCCAAGAATTCTCAGAGTCAGGGTAGTCTAACCACTTGATGAGATACTGAGTTCCTTTCCTATTTCTGGTGGGTTTGGAGTCTAGTATCTTTTCCACATTGTATTCTTCATCTGCATCCAACAATTCCACGGGTGGTTCAGGGTCATTCAGTCCATGAGTGTCTGTTTCAACGTATGGTGATAGTAACAATGCATAAAAGATGGGGTGTATTCGCCAGGTCTTCGGTAATTTCAACTTGTAGTTGACCTGTCCAATTATTTCAATGACCTCAAATGGACCATGATGATGATCGGATAACTTAGCTTTCAGTCTCGTAGTTTTTAGGTTTTTTCCATCGAGTAATACTTTGTCCCCAACGTTGTATCCTGTCCATGATATGGAATGATTTCTGTGTTGAGCTTTCATCGTTTCTGCCTCTGAATTCAGACTGGCTTTGAGTTCATCTCTGAGTTGATTGAGATTTTCAAGTCGTTCCTCAACTGTTGGTAGATTGGACGTTGGGTTAAATGTAGGGAAGAACCACGGTTGATATCCGTGTAAGAGTTTGAATGGCGATTTTCCCATTGCTGAATGAACTCTGGTGTTGTGGCTGAATTCTGTGTACAGTATATAGTCTACCCAATCTTCCTGTCGGTAGTTACAGAAGATGCGTAAGAACTGTTCTAGTTCTTGGTTGTAACGTTTGGATTCTCCATCGGTCTGTGGGTGATAAGCGGTGCTGAGTGCTGATGTTATCCCTAGTTTCTCGTGGACCACAGCCATGACTTTACTAGTGAACTGTGGTCCTCAATCGGAAATCATTTTATCCCACAGCCCATATTGTCGCCATGTGTGATCAAGCAGGAGGTTAACCGTACTGTCGCTGTCAATTGTTTTTGTACATGGCAATATAATGACAGTTTTTGTTGATTTATCGACCACGACATGTATTGCATTGAATCCTTTACATTTGGGGAGATCCGTGATCCGAAAGGACGTTCTGGAATTTCAGTTGGTACCAAGGGGATCCGAGTTGGGTGATTACTTGGTTTAGTTAGCTGGCATTTGGCACAACCATTTACGTAGTCTCCTGGCCACCAGAATTCTCTGCTAACCAGTTTGTAGGTTTTGTATCTGCCCGGGTGTCCTGCCGCTAGGGAATCATGGTGTAATTTCACAATGTCTCATCAAAGATTATCATCATTGACTGGGACATAGATTTTTCCTCAGAACAATATAATTCCATCCTCATAGTTCCACTCCTGTAGGTTTTTCACAAGAGACCATGGTCCATTTCGCAGAATAACATCGAGGGCACTCACTAATTTGAGGTCCCTTTTGGGGGACTCTTTGATCCTTCGACGCAGCTCTACGTCTCCTATAGCGGTCACAGTCCCTTGTCTGGTTGCTCGAATTCAGAAGAATTTAGGATCTAGAAGGACCCTGTTGGTATTGTCGTTTTCTACTCCGACTCAGTGGTCTGGTCGTCTGGACAATGGGTCTGCTTTGTTAAGGCTTCCCAGTTTATGGAGGAGGGAAAACTCAAATCATGTAAAGAATAATGCCCAACGTGCTTGTCGTCAGCTGAGTTTCTGAGCTGTTTGGAAGTACTTTAGGTTTTGATGATTGGTCAAGATCTCGATGGGGTGTGGGGCTCCTTCCAGATAGTGTCGCCATGCTTCTAATGCTCGTATGATTGCAAGCAATTCTTTATTGTGGATCTCATAGTTTCGTTCTGTCTCAGAGAGCGACTTGGAGATATAGGCCACTGGGTGCCATCGATTGTCGTCTCCAGTTTGCATGAGTATGCCTCCTGTTGCATATTCTGATGCGTCGACTTCTACTTGATACGGTTTGGTATGATCTGGCATCAATAGGACTGGTTTGGACGTAAAGGCTGCTTTGAGAGACTGGAAGGATTTCTCCACTTCTGTTCCCCAACTCCACTGATTATCCTTCTTTGTGCGATTTTCAAGAAGTCCTTGATGAATCGTCCGTAAAAGTTTCTGAATCCTAGGAATGCTTGTACTTCCTTTACTGTTTTTGGTGTTGGCCATTTGATCACTTCTGCTACCTTGGCAGGGTCCATTGCTAAGGTGTCATGGGAAATGATAAGACCCAAGAAGTCGACCTTATCTGTTTCAAACATGCACTTCTCAGGTTTCACGTATAAGTCATTGTCCCATAAGCGTTGTAACACTTTTTGTACAAGTTCGCGATGTTCTGACAAATTGTGGGTGAATATGAGAATGTCATCCATATAAATAACGACCTTCCCTTGATCGATGATATCCTTAAAGATTGTATTCATCATTGCCTGGAAGGTGGCTGGTGAATTCATCAGTCCGAAAAACATGACTGTTGGTTCAAAGAGTCCTCGGTTGGTTTTGAAGGTGGCTTTCCATTCATGTTATTGTATCCCCATTGTAGATCGATCTTGGTGAATACGTGTGTGTTTTTGAGTTTGTCAATCAGTTCTGGAATGAGAGGTAGGGGGTACACATTTTTTACGGTACCCTTGTTGAGTTCTCTGTAGTCTTGCACTGGTCATAGTTTTCCGTCCTTCTTCTTGACAAAGAGGAAAGGACTCGTCATAGGTGACTTTGATGGTTTAATGTATCCTTTTTCAAGATTTTCGTTTAGGAAGGAGTCTAACTCAATTTGATATGTTTTGCACGTTTGTGGTTGAAAATCCTCTCGTAATTTCATTGGGGTAAGCGTTCCAAGGTTTCCTTGTCGAATACCAACAAGTAATTGTGATATTGTTTGGGGATCTGCTCTTCTAGTGATGTTGGTTGTTCTGTTGTTGATTTGTTTTCAGCAATTTGTTGTGCTTTTGTAAAAGCTGCTCGGATACTCAGCTTGGTTTTCGATAGTTCTTCGTCTTGATTCTTTGGGGCATCAATATATTCCATGGCGAGTTCACTCCCCTGGTGTGGGACGTTCCATTGTCCAGTTGTATCTTCAGAGGGTAGTGGCGCCCCCAATTTGATTTGTTTAGAGCAGGTGTTTCGAGATCATGGTCTTCAATGTTGTCCCGCTACCTTTGGCTGTGCCTATGGGTTCTTTGTATGTTACTTGGTAATCTCGATGGTACGTTCTAGGATTGACTATTTCAGGTTGTCTTGGTTTCATAGGATGTGTATTTGACATAGCTTTGATCTTCACCGGGGGTCTTTCCAATATGCAGGTATCGGCGCAGCATGTCAGGTTAACTTCCAAGATTGCCCAATTGATCTCTGGGTTGTGGTGCTCTAGCCAATTGGTTCCTAGAATGATATCGTGATTGCTGATGTCCATAATATAAAATTCGGCAGTTTCTTCATGATGCGACTTTTGATCTTGTGCATAGATCCGTAATTTTTGGATAGTGTAGTGTGTCACCCATCCCATCATGTTTTCGGATCTGTCAACATTTTGTACTGGTAAGGGTTTTTCTATGGGAATTCGATTGAGGTGGTGCTTTTGAGCAAAGGTGTTGTTGATAATGATCCCTTCCGCTCCGCTGTCAATTTTTTGTCCAGTTATTTTACCGATTAGTTCCATTTTCAATTCTATCAAGGGAATCTGTCAGTTTCAAGTGATTGCCATGATTCTTAGCTTAGATGGGAATTGTGGCTTACGAAAGGGTATAGGGCTCGTGTATTGCCTGTTTTTTACTGGTATATATGTGGCCAAAAAAATTGTCCACATGTTTGGCACTTTTGGAAAGATTGCTGATTTAAGAGCTATTGAGCAGAAATCTCAAAACATGGCTGGTGGTAGCAAGAAAGCCTTTGATTAGAGCTACAATAATCTGTCTGTTTTGTCTTATCTGGCCACATATCTGTGGATTTATGATTGATTTAAAATTGTATGTCATTTGGACAATTTTTTGAGTTGCCACTTCAAAATCATTATTGCAATAACCTGATGTGTTATACATGATGTCATGGGTGGAGCTGTACAGTAATGTAATGTATACACTACAATGATGTCATAGCTGCCAGCTGGAGCATACATAGCAACATACAGATGCTCTACAGCCTCTATGAAAATCATGGGGTCCCTCATATCAGCCCAGAAAGACAATCTCTACTCTCTCCTCTTAACTGCCTCTCCATCTGCAAAAATTGCAGCTCAGACTGGAGTATGGAAGCCAAGAGTTGCTTTTGTGGTTTAAAAGACAAATACAGACAATGAGAACAATACAGCAGGGTGTCCTAGGAGGCTCTCGACTACTTGTGAAGAGGTTAGATTGGAAAAAAATCCATTCTGGTAAAGCCAAATTGCTACACAAGTGGCCTGAAACATCAAGGCTCTTCTTGGACAACCTGTCCCAACCTATAATAGCCAAAACATTCCTGAAAACATCTTGTGGCAATCTCCAAAACACAGAACAAGTGCAACCTTAGTGACTTGCAGCAAGGCTCACTTGAGTTTGCACAGACGTAAAAAGACCGGGCTGTAGAAGGCTAGAAGTGGGTTATTTTCTCAGATAAGACCAAAACCAATGATTTTGGGGCAAATATGCCCCAGCATGTGTGAGAAAAGAGAGATAAATTCATGGTACAGCAAGATGTGACAGAAATGATGACATTTGAGAGAGAAAATGACATGATGGGGTAGGGTATGGGGCAACAGTAAGCAGTAGAAATGGTCCAGATGAAGGGGAAGATAGATTGCAAACACTATATGACCATCTTAAGTAACAAAATCCTGGAAAGCATTAATAATATGGGAGTTGATCCAGAGGTGGCCATTTTTCAGCTGGGTATTAACTTTCTAAAGTGCTATATCCAATGGTTTCCCTTGTCAGAACATGTCTCTCTACCTATAAAAGCAACACTCTGCTTTCATACTTCAGTCTGAGCTGAAATTTTGATAGAAGGAGGGGCAGTTTGGAGGAGAGAGCAGAGATTGTCTTTCTGGGCTGATATGAGGGACCCCATGATTTTCATAGAAGCTGTAGAGCATCTGTATGTTGCTATGTATGCTCCAGCTGGCAGCTAGGACATCATTGTGGTGTATACATCACATTACTGTACAGCTCCACCCATGACATCATGTATAACACATCAGGTTATTGCAATAATGATTTTGAAGTGGCAACTCAAAAAATTGTCCAAATGACATACAATTTTAAATCAATCATAAATCCACAGATATGTGGCCAAATAAGACAAAACAGACAGATTATTGTAGCTCTAATCAAAGGCTTTCTTGCTACCACCAGCCATGTTTTGAGATTTCTGCTCAATAGCTCTTAAATCAGCAATCTTTCCAAAAGTGCCAAACATGTGGACAATTTTTTTGGCCACTCCTGACGACGTGACAGGGGAGGTTTTTAAAAATCCGTTTGTGTTACAAGGTCTTTTAGGTATCCTGCCATTTTTTCCTTCTTTATCACTTCCCTTTCAAAACAAGAAATGTTCCATTAAGTGAATAGAAGTTATTTGTACAAGAATTTGCATATATTTGTGCATAATATCAGTTAAAATCAATGAAAATATAGCTGTTTCCGCATTTTTTGTTCTATTTTACCAAACATTTCATTGTTATAAATACTTATAAATACTTATAACATTGTAGAGCTATATTTTTGAATCATAGAATGCATAATACTGTACCATTTTGAATAGATGGAATGGTCACAGGTCACAGACCCCATTTTCCTTCCCAAATGTCTGCTGGTCACAGGTCACTGAGGCCATTTTCCAAGGAAAAATCTGTGACCATGAAAAAATTCATCCAAAAAATTCCAATTTTTGACCTTGGTCACACCTAAATTTGGAATTTTTCCAGGTCCCTGATGGAAAAAAATGTCACAGTTCACAATGCCTTTCCATCTATTCGAAATGGTACAGTACCTGCAGATACCTGCGGATATCTGCTGGTCAGATGGCATGGATGCAGATATCCACAGCACCGGTTTTTGGTGGATACAGATTTGACTTTTTAAAATCAAAAATCTGGCTGGATCAGATGCCGGATATCTGCGGATGCATCTGTGTCATGCCTTACATTGACTAGGACTCATGAGAGTTAGCCTCAAGAGTCTGCAGTACCCCCACCACTGTGGAGCCATGTGGTGTCACAAGGACTCTTGAAGGCCTAGATATCGTTGTCCACGAGGTGAGGCAGATGACCAATGACATAGGTCAGGTGGCCAGATACTACTGGCATTGGGACAGTTAAATGGGATGAAAGAGAGGTAAGGCGCCAGAGGCATGACACTTGTTAGGCATCAGGACAGCATTGTAGTGTAGTACCAAGATGTCATGTATTATCTAAGCTAATTTAATACAATGAGTACAGCTATGATAGAATGTACAGGTAATATATAACCATCACAGTAAAGTTGTATATCCTACAGAACAATATCCAGTTCTATCTGCTCTCCAAGCTACTCGCATCTCAGCTCAACAAATTCTCTACTTTTTGTTACTTTCAGTGAGCACTACTGATTATTTACCCTATGCTGAATAGTTGCTGCTTCAATACCCATAGTCTAGTGGAGGGACCCAGGTGCAGTGAAGAACAATGGAGGAAGCAGGGAAGAAGGTTCACCCACACGCTGCCTATGCTGCTTTGTTTACACATCAGTCCAAAGAAGCTGTGAATGACATCATGATGGTCATGACCATGATTCTAGATGAGCGCTTGACAAGCGCCAATGAACAGGGGTGGGAGTTTGAACCTGTGGAAAAGTTGGGTCCTTGGGAGGTTGCTTTGCAACGACATAAATTAACTCAGCCTTTAAGAGGCCTCGTAATCATCTAATGCATCCCCAGGATGCAGTGGACATGGCCAATGAACAAAGATTTGATGGTTGCAGAAGAGGAGTTCTGAGACAACACCGAGGACAAAGTTTGTCGACAATTCTTGCACAAAAAGGATGTGAGAGGCAATAATCACAAACTGAGGGCTGTACATCAACGAGCCAATATCTCATTGCAACAATCGAACCAGTGTTCAGAAGATTATATTTTTAGCATCGTGAAATCGACTATGAAGAAGAGCTTTGCTGGTACCCACTGGTGACATAAAATCTTTCAATGTAATCTACACCATATTGTCAAATATTCATAGCTAATATATCCCAGGAAACAGTCTCGAAGGCACCACAGCTCGCCACTCCTGCCACTCCTTTTCAAAATTCTTCTTCAAAAGTTCATCCTCTTTCAATATCCGCAATGTCAGCATTATAATCATCATAAGCCACCAAATGGACCATAAGCACGTAATAATCCATCCTGCAAAGGTCTTGAGCAGTAAACCCTGATCAAGCCAAGATCCATCCGAAGTCCACATGAGAATCACTCCAGCTGTATAGAAATACGTCGCTGAATAGCTAGGATGTCGAACGATGCTGTAAGGTCCTGTGGTGACCAATGTATGGTTGTTGAGGAAAGCCACCTCGAAGGTAAAATTTCGACCCATTTCTTGATAGCATCTGCACCGTATATAGCCGGCAAAGACTATGAGAAGTGCACCAATGTAGAATGCCGGGGGCTTTGCCAATAACTGTGGAGAAGATGTTGACATCGGTAACATGGAAATCTTTTTGAGAACTGGGATGTCAAAGATGGCCGCAACGATTGACAAAGACTCTAGAAACGAGACAGCTACTGGGAAGCTCTGGAGTGAAGAGAATGAGCGGTCAGATGATGACTGTTTGAAACCATAACTGTTATTTCAACTGACTTTTGTGATGTACG
Organism: Tetrapyrgos nigripes; assembly: GCA_013368315.1. Classification (NCBI taxonomy): domain Eukaryota; kingdom Fungi; phylum Basidiomycota; class Agaricomycetes; order Agaricales; family Campanellaceae; genus Tetrapyrgos; species Tetrapyrgos nigripes. The sequence goes on along the minus strand of JAACJM010000195.1, from coordinate 44,476 downwards.
CAGCTTTGCTGCCTATCCATTTGATATTCGCGGATCCAGAGACTTCAGACTTTTGTGGTACAGGGTTAGGTGGTGTCATGGTCACCCACGCTCCAATGCCGGAGAACATAGCGCAGAAGAGGTTTACAAGGGGCAACATAGTGATGTAGAGGACGGCAGCAGTGGTTTCTGAGACTGTAACCTTTATAACTCACTGGGCCGTTTCAGCCACGGCAAGTTCCATGAAATTCTTTTGCATGAAGTTGGCATCTGTCGATTCTTGGATCCTAAATAGAATCTTCCAGTGATAATCAAAAAATGATTCTGCAATGAAATGTGGAATTTGTAAATCGTGCCTTGTGATCTGACCCACTCAGCCCTAGCTCTGGCCACGCCGCGTTCATCTCCACAGGCACCCCACAGTGCGGGTAGTTTTGAGGGTTGAGCCAACCTATATACCTGTAGCTGTGGAGTAAGAATTATGGTGTGTTATGAAGTTACAAGTAGGGCCTACTGGACCCACTACCTGAAATCAAGATTTATCATGTATCCACCTTGTTTTGAAAAGGAAGCTCATACAGGTGCAGATAATTTCAATATTGCTATGGGATGAAGACCTGTGCACTGCTTGATACATTGAATGAACGAAATTTGGAAGCGGAGCTACTTGTAATGTACGGTGAGCAAAAATAGGAGTTCCATGGAGTTCTGTTACAAAGACCAATTTATCCGCTCGACAGATAGTTCTGTTCGGCAGCACTAGGACACACGCTAAGACGTCCTGAGCGTCCGGACGGATTGTATGATTTTGTCCTAGCCTTATATGGTAGTCCGGTGATTCCGTGCATGACAATTGTCTGAGAGGGAGTAAAATTATACCTTGAACGTGGAGTTTTGACATGCTCGGAGACCTTACCAAAGAAATGATCTAGTGGCGGCCAGGGAATGTAAAAGGGTAACAGAAAAGAAACCAGGGACATGAGCTTGAGCAGGTCATATGACTGGGGGGTATGGCCGCAAGTGGCAAGAGCCAAACCTTTCTTTGGGACGAGAAGGATATACATATGTGAGTGGGATGAGGATTATATGCAAACAGATAAAGAAGTTGTATTTGTACGAAGTTACAATTAAACATTCGTAAAGTAACAGTACCTGAGATGCATAGAAAAGATGTACTTATTTTGAGATAGTAAATGTTGAGGCAGAAGAAGATGCAGAAGTCTTGGACTTTTTGGACTTGGTAGGGGAGCTTGTGATTGATTCTTGATCTACGGACTAGGAGCTGAGTCTTCGCCAGTGTATCGACTGTAATTTTGGCATGAAGCAGAGTTGACGGTGGCGGCAGACACGTCATGAGTGGGCTCGGATCCTGCGAGAGAATGCATAGATTACAGGAGGCATATTGTCCAGAGGAGTCTAGAGTCGATTGCGCTAACACTCGATTAGCTATAGCTTCTTGTGCCCTGAGCGCCGCCGCCGCTGTCCGGACGAGAACGGCACGTGATTCCAAGCCTGCCACAGCTTATGCAATCGTCGGGTGGTCGGGATCCCGACGCCACTGGTATAGGCTTGCCGAATATTCGGCAAGTTTAAACTCCGTCGAACAACTGTACAGTTATAGTCACATGTACCGCTTGCTCTCAAACCCCGTACGCGTTCCCACGTCGTTTTTTCGTCACTGCGCTTTCTTCAGGATTGTATTTTAAGTTAGGGTGCGACATGTTCTTCACGAGTATGATTTGGCTGACCTGCTTGTTTTTCATTACATCATGATCCCAGGGCCTCGGCAGAGTTTTTCACAAATGAACGGTGGTTGGGAGGTATGAGGAAGCATGATGTATATGGTGGTGTACGAACGGTAAATGGACAGCAGACGGATGGTGCCCATTTGCTGCATAGGTACGCTGTCTACCCCTCTGAATTTGAAGTAATTACTGATATATCGTGAGTATCATTTTCTCGATTTTCTCGAAGGACCATAATCGTTTTCTTGGTACGTACATTACCATTTGCCTCAAGATTGAAGTCAGGCACTGATTCTCTTTGACAGGAGGGATCGAAACTGTATGCTGACGGCTGGAGAGATTGGAATATTTTGGAAAGGATATGGGTTACAGAGTTAGACAGTAAGTAGTACTTTACGGTGGTTCCATGTACCTTTATTGTATGTTTTGCAATTGAAAGCTATGAGAATTACACTGTGTAAGATCCAATGAAAGAAAAAGACACAAAGAATATCATAGATAGAAAGTGGTAAGCTGATTGACTGACCCCAAATTCTTGTCGCAATCGCTGTCACCTGCACTGCGGCTGATAGTTCATCTGCAATGAATGTTCGTGCATCAGGAAGGTGCTGTCTATTGGGCTGGAAACAACCCGATATCCAGCTATCAGTATACACCAAACCCAAATAAACGAACAAACTGTCATTGCAGATAGGTAACAATTCCGACCCCATGGTGGCAAGTGACCTCGACAAAATTGTTTACAGGCAATCGAGGGGCGCACCAAAGACGCACTGCCGCGCCGATCCTAACGAGCATATGTTGGTTCTAATGCCAAAGGGCAAAGTGTACCCGTTTTCCGGTATTTCTCAACGATCTTCGGGTTCAAACAACAAAAAACCAAAGATGCCAAGTTACGCGGATTTAATTCAGGAGAAAACCTGGAATTTAATGGTTGTTAAGCAGGCATGGTACGGCTTGTACACTACTAAACGCAGTGGTAACTACGCTACTTACCTGGGCATAAGAGTTAGCTTGTTAGGCTTGTTAGAGGCTTATAGAGCGATGTGGGTTAAGTGTAAAACTTATTATTTTGAGGACTTTCTACTAGTCCTTATATACCTTTAAGGAGGTACAAATACACGTAAACTAATACTAGAGTAACAATAAGATTCTATTGTACTGGATAGAACAATGCTGGTTTCGTACACTATTGTCGTACTACACTTTATTGTCTATATAATCTTATTGTTCTATATATAACTACTACTATTGTTCTACATAGAATACGTTGATGGCTGCAACTGAATGCGCCAATTCAACAATGGTGATAGTAGATATCGAATGATTGTTCACTGAACTTCAATGTGAACGTACTTCCAAGTACTATACTGATGAATCTATTGATCATTCCGGGTCGTCCTTCATGAAATCTAGGTAACTCGCCACCTATGACCCCTGAAATGAAACAGCTTTTGATAATATTTGGAACTCCTCATCAATGTTGAAGAAAACAGGCTTCAAAACTCCAGCTGAACAAAAAATACTTCAGAAATAATTCAGAAAGCAGCGTTTCGGGGCAGTGTATGCACACACACTTGCATGAACATGGTTGTATTCTGTACGATGGTCATACTCCTTCCAGTGTCGATTTTGATAATCTGTGGAACAGTAGATAGCAACTTCACATCTGGCACAAGGCAGCAAATGGATTTAGGAATATATAACGACTCCCTGAGAATAGCATTGAAAAGAGGTGAACGAGTTTAACAAAAGCATGTAAGGCCAAGGGGTACCCACTTTCTTACTGCCGGACATCACCTTCATTTTCGGTCATAAGGCCTGACCCCCTCCCCCCCCTCCCCCCTCTCCTTCCTTTTATGGAAGGTAGTATGTAAGCAAAAGTTACATAAGCTTACCTCATCTCCCCAACCCCATCATCAACGCTCTTTTGACTCATATTTTACTGCACTAAAAGTGTGTATACATGCTCTTTTTGTCCCTATTTAGATTGTACATATGCTGACCTGCATTTTTCTTACACTTACTGCCATGATGTCATGCAGTACAAGTCACATGGTTGCAATGGAACGGTCCAGCCTCCTTCTAGATTTGGTTTCTCAGCTAACAGAATGAGCCTAGATGCTGTTTTTGTCTTCATTTTATGCTTTTAGCAAGTCTTGTACTGAATGGAAGGCTCTTACAGGTCATCCAAGTGCTTATTACATAGCATGTCACTTTGGGTCATAAGGACCCCTACACCCCCCCCTCCCCCCAAGGTGATGTCAGGTATTAAGGTTCTGGGTACCCCTTGTGTAAGGCTGTACTGACCTAAGTGATTACTACCAAGGAAATCCGAAGCATGAAGAGAACATACTATGATAGTGGCAAAAGTGTAGAGTTTAACAAGAGGTTGTACTCGCCTTGCGGTTGTATGACCTGAACGGATGATACTGGCTCACGCCGCGGCTGTGAGTACTTACAATTCATTTATTGACAGTAAACTGACTTCAAGCTAATCCAGCTCATGATTGCCACGAATTTGAGTACATTGTGAGCAATACTGACCTAATTCCAGGTAGCTTAGATCAAGGAGCGAAGGAAGGGCATGACAACTAAACTGAGTAGAGTGGGCGGGCAGGCGGGTCAAAGGCGGGAAGGCGGGCGTGATTGTAGTCACAAAATGTGCTGATGCTTCTCTTATACGCAGAATGATGCTCGTTCGCGCAATACAAACTTAAAGATTATTTTATGTAGGCGACTTGAGGTACACACGTGGAACTCGCAAGGCTTGAACAACCCATGCAAGTTTACCTTTTTGCGAAAATAATTTCAGTATGAGAAACTTACCTATGAATAAGGCTCGGGTACTTTTTGTCCAGTTTTTCTCATTTCTACATATTAAGTACTTATGTGTCGTTTTGCAACCAATAGTATACCTTCATCATTAGACTCGTTCCCCAGTCGGTTGGTTCAACATGCCCACGAGTGTTCGGGGCTCTCCTTCTCCACACCGAGACCAACCAACACAGTGACACAAAAAAAGATATCCAAGTAATAATGTAATGTGCTATCAGGCCGACCATAGCAACCCCTCCCATTACCATTCCTCCCGTCCTCCCGTCCTCAGGTGGGACACCAACTCGAATGCTGGATAGGAAGACGGCGTCGAGGGAGCTTGTGTAAGAGACCGAGACGAGAAACAAAACCCAAAACTGAATTCAAGAACCAAACACGTTTCCGAGTATGGATGGAGGGGGGATGATGATTTGGTTTGGCGGGGAGGAGAGAAGAGAAAGATGGGAATGGAGGGTGGTGGGGGTTGGAATCGACAACGTAGTCACAGCTGACATTGTCTACGTCGGACGTGGCGAGGTCGGTAGTGGGGATGGGAATACGAGAAGAAGAGGAAGGGGGAAGAGGGAAGAGAACGTCAGTAATCCGTTACTTCGCTTAAATGCAATGAAAGACGTGGAGAGGAAGAAAGAGAAGATGGGGACAGACATGCGAAAAAAGACAGCGCAAATTAAACCAAAAGGACATGTTTCAGGAGTAGGTGAAGACGGGAAAAGATGGGTGGGGTAACAAAAAACAGCGAAAAAGAACAACACTCACGTCTACCTGTTACATCATTCCCTCCCCTTGTATGCACTTACAATCGGACTTGGAGTAGGTGACAACGCCGACACAGACCCGTCGTTGTCATATCCACACTTGCTGCCGTCGCAGTAGAAGTCGTTTGGAAGTCATCGACCCAGGTGGCATCAAGTAGTGTAGGATTCTCGAAGGGCGACTTCTCCCCCTAAATCTTCCACTCGTCTCTCTCCACTTCCACGCCGTCTTTGGTCACCATCATCCGGTTGAGTCCATCCATGACACTCCTTACTGCATGTCCAATACTCGGAATGGGAAGAAGATAAGTTAAAAGCACAACGGATCAGAGAACAAACGCGTTTTGGCAGAGGAACGCGACAAGGTTCAGTGTCACGGTGTGACGGGAAAGGACTGCACATCACCACCACCCCTCCCCTGGATCACCGCTATCCATACTAGGTTCATTCAGCACCTCGAAGTCGTGTCTTTGTTAGCCTAGTATCAATGACTCCCAAAACGACGTTGGCGGGACACATCATCATTCAGCTTTCTTCCAAGGCAACGTCGTTTGGACACTCAAGCTCGCAAAGTCAGGCGTGCCTTCCATATAGTCTACGCATTTCACTTCAATTACAATTTTGCTCACAATCACGTCTGTCTTACGATTCCCTTGGACGAGTGTCCAAAAAACCAAGGAAAACGATGAAGATAATCGCAACACTACTCTACTAATTCCCAGACTGCCAGTCCCAGAGACTACCAAGCATCCTTCAAATCATCCCCATGCCACAGCCCTTTCTGCCCAAGCCTGTTCGTAAATAGTCGCTAGGGAAACAAAGCGCCATGACGGAGTCTTTGAGATTAACGACTATTGACAATATGATCAGCAGGAAGATATCTCCACAACGAGGATAACCAGACTCACCAAAAGCAAGATATATGATGTAGGATGCTTCACCGAAAGCCTCAAAGCGGACGGAGATAGACCGAGTGCGCTAGCTGCCATCATAGGTTTTGTCATCCAAAAACCGAACCATCGAAATATTTCCACTCTGAACCAGCAGCTTCAAGGCCATCTGGCTCCATCCAGGGTATAAGTAGTATCCGTCAATCGCCATCGTGAGTTTGGTGAGGAATGCACAATGTGTTGGCGTGCTACGACGTTGAGGCGTTCGGATTTTGTATGTGTGACTGGCGTGACAAGTGTGATGAGCGTGACAGTCAAAACGTCGGGATTTTGACGATGACGACAACGACGATTATGAGGAATGGTGAATCCAGAGATACATAGAAGAGCGTAAAGATTGCCCTGTGTCGGAGCCTGAAGCCTTCAAGTAAATATTTGCACATCGATGCCATGCACATTGTCCGAAGGCGAAGGTGAAGACACTTGATTGTTGCCTTGTCGTTGCCTGAACCTGACCCGTATCTCGAAACGTCCAGATGCTGAAGTAGGAGCGGAAGAAATGCCTATCCCCAGCAACGGTACCCTGATCAACTCTCCAATTCTCCAGGGCGAGGGGGGAGGTTTTGTCACTGCTAGAGCGGGCAACATGGGAAACGAGTGAAGACATCCGTTGACCTGAGTGTAGGCAAATGAATTGAGTAGGGAGCGTTGGGCGGGGACGTAGGGGGACGTAGGGAGTATGCATATGTGGGACGGTGTAGGTTGGGCGACGCACCTGAACGAAAAGGGAGAAAAGAAGTGATTATTATGTATTTGTTGTCGCAGGTATCGTTAAATGATATCGAGGAAAAAAAGGAACAAAGGGGCAAGCTCGAAAGAACAAAACCGACACTAAAACGCAAAAAAGATGAACGGAAATGTACCTGAAGTATCATCTCTCATACCCACTACCACTATCACCACTACGTTCTCCCTCATCATCACATCCTTCTTCACCATCACCTCTATGTCCAAAAACCAACGAAAATATCTTAACATTATCGTCCCCAGTCCCGATCATCTCCTTTACACCCACCCACCCAAACCTGTCCTTTGATCATTCCCCTCGTCAACAGGTGCTCCGAGTCGTTGGGTTGGTTTGGCTTGGGCTGCAATTCGGAGAAAACCCTTTTCGCGAGCGTGATTTCTTTGGTGAAGGTGGAGAAGGGCAGAGGGTTGAGAGTTGGACGGAAGAAGTGGTGGGCACGTAAGAAAGTGTGGGTTTTAGAGAAGAGGAAAAGCATTTTGAGTCATTCTCGTCGTCTTCTGCTGCCCTTTCTGCGGCTTTTTGCTCTCTCCAAACCAGCATCGGAACCATCCAGACTCTTGTGGGTCCTCAATCAACTCCGACACTGTATGAGCTGGTACCGATGGTACGAGAGCGAACGGGTGAGGGGTCAGCGTGTCTAGGTCATTGGATGTGTTCAATGAATCTGTTGGATCTGTTGTGCGTAGATGGGGTTGGCAAGCAAAAGAGCGATTCGGAGAGTTTACGGTCAACGTTCGCAAGTCTTGAGGTGGGTATGGATGGCAGGGAGGTTGCTTCAGTGTCTAGATATGTAGAACAAAAAGAAGACATAAAACGCGAAAAAAAGAACAAATCGTTAGTTATTGTCAAATAAAAAGTATGAGATAACTGACCTCGGCGTCAAAGTGAAGGTAGTACACCGAGGAAAGTGACCAGACGTGTGTACAAGCTGATCAAATATTGAATGGCTTTGGGCCACGTCGAGAAAGCCAGGCAATGTCGTGGCGAGTTCCAAATTTTGCGATCACATGCCTGCCATGCACGCGGCATAGCCCGCTACTTCGGAAGTTATCGCCTTTGCCAGTGAGCAGCTGCCCTTCTACCAGCTTTGCCCCCGTCGTTCCCTTCTTCTGGCTGCCTCAGCCCACTCGGCATATGCCACTCAACATCTTTGCTTGCTCAGAATTCTGCCGCTGGACGTAATCCTCAAGTGATGCCGGTAAACTTTCAAGCCTCAGACAGCCTCAATTGAAGCAAGGTCTATGAAAGATCGCTGGGCGCTACTCGTCTGGGTCATCTGGGTGTCTCAAATGAATGTTCGTTACTTCTAAGGATTATAACAATCCTTCCAAGTGGTTTTTGACGCTTTGTATATACCTATCCATCATCCTCAACGTCTCTTTCAGTGCCGGCATTGAACTTATACCCCTATTACAAGGCCGGCAGTCCTTCGCCCCAGACAGACACCTCCCAGTTCGTCTCTCTCTATGAGAATAGGGGTCCCTCAAAACATGCATTCTCCCTCCTTCCGCATGCTCTAGCCTTGCCTCAGCAACGAGTCTCAACGACACCGTCACCAGGTCAAATGCATACTCTCAAAACATGCGTCCTCCCGCCTTCCGCATGCTCTAGTCTCGCCTCAGCAATGAGTCTCAACGACACATTCACCGAGTCAAAAACGTACCTTCAAAACGTGCATCCTCCCACCTTCCGCATGGACTCGCATTGCCTCAGCCATGAGCACGTCTTTACAGCTGTCATCGGGCCAGAGTCCAGACTGATCGAGGGTACTGGAATTCGTTGTTTGGGGAGTGGTGTTGAAAGGATTCTTGAGGTCGTAAGTGGGTATAAGCCTTAAGGGGGTTAAGTAAAGAAGAGAGATAGTGTGGAAATGGTCGCGTGGATGAGCATCTACGGTCATGAATTATGATTGGGAGGAGTGGGGATTTTAATGAAGCTCCGGGGTGATGATATGCCAGCATGGTTGACGCTGGAAGACATACCTCATCCGAATTGGTGAAGGTTACTGTAGCTGGGCGAGGACAAATACAGGATTGTATTATTGGCTGAAGAAGTGTAGTGACTGATCATCATGATGAAAAGCTGTTAGAACCGTGTAATCAATGCCATGGCACTCATGAATTATATTGACAATTCGTTCAGCTGTAGCTATGCTGACAGCTCTGGTGATCGTGCGGCGCCTATGAACAGTGTATAAAGGCCTAAGCTGTGGTTCAACTGAGCTTTCTCAACAGATTGTCCTGAACCCTCACTTCAGTAAGTACTTGACACTCTTTCCTCGGGATTTTTTTAACCCTTCGTTTTTCAGGTCAACTCTCGATACTTCCTCCGTTATGCGTCTCTTAAACACGAAAAACTTCACAGTCAAGCAGTTCTTCACTGATATTCCACGCTATGCGATCCTCTCACACACTTGGGAGCAGTCGGGCGAGGTTACGTTTCAGGATATCCAGAACCTCGACGTCGCCCGATCCAAAGCTGGCTGGTGTAAAGTCGAGAACGCTTGTGCCCGTGCTCGTCGCTATCGTTTCGATTGGATCTGGATCGACTCATGTTGTATCAACAAGGAAAGCAGTGCCGAGCTCTCCGAGGCGCTCAACTCGATGTACCAATATTACGAGGACGCAGCGATGTGTTACGTCTACCTATCTGACGTCTCTGGAGAGTATCATCCTAGAAATGCAAAATCCAACTTCAGAGATAGTAGATGGTTCAGGAGGGGCTGGACACTTCAGGAGTTGCTCGCTCCTGAATATGTTGTATTTTTGGATAAGGGCTGGGAAAGGATTGGGACCAGACGGAGCTTGCGGGATGTAGTGTCAGCGGTTACTGGCATCCCAGTAGATGTGTTCGAGGGACGGATTATTGACGAATATAGTGTCGCTCAGAGGATGTCATGGGCAGCGTTTCGAGAGACTACGAGGCCGGAGGACCAAGCATATTGTTTGTTGGGGGTTTTTGGTGTCAGTATGTCGCCGATCTATGGGGAGGGTGGGGTCAAAGCGTTCATGCGGCTACAGCAGGAGATTATCAGGATTTCCGATGATCGCAGCATCTTTGCTTGGGTTGCGTCACCGCCCACGAAGGAGGAGCTGAAAAAAAAGCTGCGGCAGAACGGTCCCCCGGCCAAAGCCGAGACAAGGGGTTTGCTAGCTCGATCACCCTATGAATTTAGGATGTCAGGCGACGTGCAGGCTTCAAATGTGGAATTCATCGGCATCAAATCATCCTATTCCTTCAATAACAACGGCCTGCATATCCACCTTCCTTTCAATCCCATCCCTTCCAGTTCCAAGCACTCTGGCGAACCCATCTTTGGCGAACCCATCTTCCTTGCACACCTACTCTGCCAGTCCACGAGAGGCGGTAGCCACTTGACCATTTATCTCCAAAAGACAAGTGGACATCAGTACGTACGATGTTATCCAGACGAAATATTCTTGATGACCTCACTGCCGCCAATGGATGACGTTCGGGAGCTCACCGTCACAGAGCGTCTCGTCACAGGGCGCAGGGTCCGAGCCTCGAATACATCCTGGTCGACATCGCAGTACGAAGTTGAACTTCTTCCATCAGCTTGGGACTTCTTTCATCAGGAAGAAGTCTTTCGTTTAAGCAAGATCTCTCGCATCGACGAACATACAGTATCTCTACCTTCGGAACTTCGGTTTGTTCAGTACCTGTCTCAGAAGACTGGAGATTATTTCCGCATCGCCCGTGAAAATGGCCGGCCTTCCCTGTCAACTCATTATAGGTCGATCGGAGGTTCCATTCCAGGAGATACACTTCTAGGGGAACTGGACAGCGGAAACTACATAATGATTACGTCTGAGAAGAGAGGAGATTCGCAGGAGAAGATAGACGTTGGTTATCTTGCAAAAGATGACCCAGAAATTCACCTCTGGACTGGTCCATTGCGACTCCCTGATTTGGGCGTAATAGTTCATTCCATGTTGAGCAGAGAAGGCTACGATGAGCATCTCGAGTTCCAAGGGATCTTTCCACCTGATCCCTTTGGTAGGATTACTCAAGATATGGCCTATGCTACCGTCTTCCAACCACATCCCGATGATCCGAAGGAATGCAGTCATCCTACGTTCCGCCTACTTACATACCGATGGGATGTTTCACCGTTCCAGTCATATATATTTCACGTCGCATTTGGGCTCCAAGGATCTTCGGTTTGGACTGATCTTGTTGTACAAGACTCTTACTCTCACGAAACTTCTGAATATGTTTGGAAATCCTATCTCGACTCTGGGTCAAGGGCCGGGAAGCGATTGAAGGGCGAAGGGTTTGCAGAGACCGAGCATCCGTACTACTACACTGAGGTTGTGACTGCTGAGATTAAGAGGACTGAAAATCTGCAGCTGGGGGATTACTCATTGCGGATGTACCTGAAGGGTAGATAAATTTCTGGCAATATATATTTATTCTGATGACGCATTCCCCACGTGTTGACGCTCTCTTTTGTCGTCGTTCCCCCCTCCCCCCAAAAATGGCAGACACCCCGCTATTTATCCCCCCACTAATGACTCCAACTCCCTCTGACGGCTCCCATGGCCACGGCTGCTCTCACTCTCACTCTCATTCCACGCACACTTTGCCTTGGGTCGGTCCCGCATCTTCTCTACCCCCTCAAGCCTATCATCCATCCAATCAGTGGGCACCATCCAGTCCCATGCCAGCTCAACCCAGTTTTGTACCCCCCCCTGAGGCGAGGGATCATGTTCCTCCTGGCGTTACACCTGGAAGTGGGGGGACACCTTTACCGTCTAATGTCAATGTAGAGTTTATGGGCGCCTACACCGTTTGCGGGTAGTACTTTGTTGCCTGCTGGAGGAGGTGGAATGGGTGGTGTGATGGGAGGTGGATACCCTGGGATGACGCCTTTTCAAGCGCCTATGTCGTCCCCCTGGTCTACACCTGGAATGGCACCTGGGATGGGAATGGGTGGCGTCATTGGGGTTGTCGTCGGGTTGTCCAACGAACTTGGCGTTAACATCGGCATTCGTTGACTGCAGTGGTCAAGCTAGTTGGTATCACCAATGACGGTGTCAGGGTTCCTCGTAGAAGTGCGCGTTCAACGCCCAAGTCAAAGCCGCTCAAAAAAAGGAACAAGAAACGTTAGCTAGTGCCCAACAAACTGCTGGAAGGGTTTTAGAGGGTGCTAAAAAGGTTGCTGGGCCTCTTGGAGAGGGTTGGGTCCATGTTTGGCTGTACGTGTCTCCCTTTGTGTCTTTCTGACCCTCTTTTCTTTCATGTCTTCCCTTTACCTCCCTCCATAACAATGCGTCTAACCCATCTCATTTGTTCCAGCCTACCCCCAACCTATCACGTACAACCTCTCCGTCTTCTGGGGGATCTGCAAATACATCTACCGAAAACGTCTCCCCTCCCTCATAGCGACCGTTCGTTCTGCGTATGAGACCATGTGGGCTAGAGCCATCAATAGGGACTTTTGGTTTGGAGCTGTCAGGAGCGGGGACATCGCTAGAATTGGCATATATGTGATGGGATTTTTAAGGTGTGTTTGAATACTATTATTACATCCGAGTCGTCGTGTTGACATTGCATTACTCTGTATTGGTGAAATCATTGGAAGGAGGAGTCTCATCGGGTACAATGTTAATTAGGCGTCTTTCCTTCCAATGTAAATGTTATCTTCAACAACACATACAATACATACCAATGCCATCCCAGCGATGGCTATTGTTGAATTGGCGCATTCAGTTGCAGCCATCAACGACATCTATGTAGAACAATAATAGTAGTTATAAATAGAACAATAAGATTATATAGACAATAAGTGTAGTACAACAATAGTGTACGAAACCAGCATTGTTCTATCAAGTACAATAGAATCTTATTGTTACTCTAGTATTAGTTTACATGTATTTGTACCTCCTAAAAGGTATATAAGGACTCATAGATAGTCCTCCAAATAACAAGTTTCATACTTAACCCACATCGCTCTACAAGCCTCTAACTAGCCTTACAAGCTACTCTTTATCCACAGGTAAGTTGCGTAGTTGCCACTGCGTTTAGTAGTGTACAAGCCGTACCATGCCTGCTTAACAGGTTATGGGCCCCAAATGCCCTTGGGAGCGCCTTCAATGGCTGCAAACCATAGACTTCGCATACTACCTGGATGGCGCCTTCATGGCAGCCTGTGGCGCCCTTTGTGGCAGCCTGCGTCGCCTTTAATGGCTTGACGATATGTCCAACAGCGCGGGACTTATGTCCAGCTGCAGTTGTTGACAATCTAGGGGAGTAGTCACTGTCATGGCGCGTTCATCGCTGCCTTTCTTCACTTTTACATGGCGCATTTAATGCTGCCTTCTTATTCTGCATATGGATAAATGCTGACAGTTGACTTCCCCAGATATTATCAAAGATGTCCTCCAACGTCCTGATGACTACTGTCCCCGTCTTCGCTGGTGTTGATTTCAACATCTGGGCTGACATCCTTCTTGCCTGGTTGCAGGCTACTGGACTTAGTTCTGTCCTTAGCACTGATCACCCTAATGATGCTGAAGTGAGTACCGCTTCTCCTCTATCTGCTGAAGACGCGGCGGCTCAAAAGAAACAGGCTGACTGGGATGAGAAGAACGATAAGGCCATGGGGTCTATCAAACTTCGTCTCTCTCCTCCCATTTGTCAGAAGACGCTTGGAATGACTACCGCCAAGGCAATTTGGGTCTTTCTCAAGAAGACCTATGGGAAACCTGGTGTTTCCGCAATCTACACGGATTTCAAACGTGCTACCTCCATCACCATTCCCAACAATGCTAATCCTAGTGCTGCGATCGAGCTTATTTGCATGCACTTCGATAGGGTCAGTGCCGCCGGTATCCCTACTGACGACCCCTCAGGCAATTCCCTTACAAAAATCACAAACTTCCTCATCGTCATGTTCATCATCTCCAAGCTACCCCCCAGATATGAGTATCTCATCAATATGTATACTCAATGTTCGATTCAACAAGTCGACAATCAGAATCTTGATGATCTACAAAGCGAGATTCTCAATATCTGGGAATCTCGCCAAGGAGCTTTCAAGGGGCCTTCAGGGAAAGCCCAAGCCAACCGTCTTTCAGCTGTCAAGCAAAAGGACAGAAATCCTAGTTTCCAACAGCAGCAGCAGCAGCGCCCTAGTGGCAGCAGCAGTGGCGCTAATGGAGCCAGCAGCTCTAATGGAAATAACAAGGGAAAGGGCAAAGGAAAGGGCAAAGGAAAAGCTCATTTCCGTCGAGGAGGTCGAGCTGGAAAGTCTGAACAGGCCAAGAGACAAGGCCAAGCACATCTCGCTCATGGTGATATGTCTCCCATGATGCACACAGTCACCGTCGTCGACATGCCCGCTGCAGTTGATACCCGTAAGCCATTCTTCATGGAAACGGAAAAGCCTTTTGATGCCTTTTTCACAGGTACCAAAAGAGCTATCAACCTTGCACGCGATATTGGCGCTAGACCATCTGGTGAGACTGTTGCTACTCTTGAAGATGTCGTCATGTCTCATCCCGATCTTTCCTCCTTCACTTCACTTACCCCTGCTCCTCGTCCCAAACGCACTCTCACGGAACGCATCTATTGGAACAACCTTAAATCATCTTCTGATGGTTGGGGTGATGCTGGTAACTGGAACGGTTGGAACAGTGAATATCCCGGAACTCAGACCGGTTCAGATGCCGATATGGCATGCGTTCAGGAAGAAGATGCCAATTCAAACGAGGACACCCTGGTGAACACATCGGAACTCGGAAGTGTGTTTGGCTCCACAATGACGGAGTCAGGTGCAAGGGTGCCTCAGGACACCAGGACCCCTGTTCCACTTATCGACCGTCTTGCCCAGGATCCTGCTGCCGATATACTCCAGTGCGCAATGCACCTTGGGGAGAGATTCTAGAATCCCGAGGATTCCCTACACATCTATGGGGAACCACTCAGAACAGCACTGAACACCGTTGCCCCAATGGGAACCCATGGCACTCTTTCACTGGTCCAACGCATTGCTGCAGTCCGCAGCGAGATGCCAAGTGGCTCACAGCCTGCACATCCCAATGGCATGACCACTCAGTCCTTACCGTCCAGCCGTGTTGCAAGCCCAACACCTGGAACGACTTCGACGGGATGGGAATGGCTGACTCCTCATCTCCAAAACGAGGATGGAAGGTACAACGAGCTAGTCAATTGGCAGCGAGACGCAACAATCGGACTAGGAGGGATGGAATTACCCTCCAGGGCTCCAACTCCAAGTTCAATGCCAGAACTTCGGAGCATGTCACCGAGTCTATCCGAAACAAGCGACCTCGAGTACATGTCAACTCCACCATCCCTCGGCAGGATGAGTCTTCCTACATCACCCGTAGAGGACACCTCATCGTACAGAATTCCAAGTCCACGACCTTCTACCCCCGCCATGGTTACCGTCAATGCCGCAAATAATTATGGCTGGTCCTTAGACTCTGAAGTCTCTGGTATGGACAACGGTTATCTCAGGTCAGATCTCAATTCAGATCTCATGGATAAAAGTACTGATGCGCTTTTTCCAGCAGCTCGTAATTTGGAAGCAGGTTCTTCATGTATATATTTATTACATACCGCTCCTCTGGGTTTAACAACCCCTTTTATTTATAATGATCTGTACACTAGCCCTGGCGGCAACAATAAATATTTATGTGCCTGTGGCACTCTGTTCTCACTATGCCAGAAGTGTAAGAAAAAAAGATCTGATACTGTCAAAATCCACTTCAGTGATGGATGGTTACTTGATTCTGGAGCATCAGCGCATTTTACGTTCGACATCAATGACTTTGTTGAATTGAGTTATATAAAACCAATTCCAGTAAAAACTGCCAATGGATTCACGAAAATTCGTGCATCCGGAACAGTCCTGATCTCTCAACATAAAAGAGTTATGAAATTATATCCGGTCTATTACATTCCCGATCTAAATCAACGACTCTTATCTGTTGGTCAATTCTTAAATGACAACATGTTTATGCGCGGTAACTCCAATCATATCACCATTTCGAGAAATACAACATTCTTGACTTTCTCAAAGCGTATACCGGAAGAAACACTATACTATCTTCCACACAAATCGAAAATTGTCGCTTCTAAAGCCAATCTTTTGATTTATCTTATCAACTACGAGATCTTACATCGTCGTATAGGGCATCCCTCTTGTGATGTTCTAAAACATGTCCGACAACACACCCTTGGCACTCCTGAATTCATTATTCCGAAGGAGCTTCCTTTGTGCAAAGGATGTCTTGAAGGCAAAACTCCCAGACAGGCTTACCCTCCTAACGAACGACGTGCTACTCGTCCTTTCCAAATTATCCATATGGATTTGCATGAATACCCCACAATATCCTACCACAAGTACAAGTATATAATCGTCTTCTTTGATGATTACACTTCAGATGCTTGGATACGTTTTCTTAAAGACAAAAAACAACCACTAACTGCCACTCACCAGTTCCTTGCGATGGTAGAAACTCAATATAAGACGAAAGTCGAACAGTGGATGTCTGATATGGGTGGTGAATTCATCAAAGGCACCTACCGAGAAATGTTACTTGAAAAAGGTGTTAAAATCCTTAACAGTGCACCATACATTCATCAACAGAATGGTCGAGCGGAGCGCTTTATACGCACCCTAATGGATAAGTCATTGGCAATGATGAAGTTAGCATGTCTACCGGAATCTTGGTGGGAATATGCTGTCCGTCATGGATTGTATGTCTATCGACGTACTCCCTTACGACGACACAAATGGATAACTCCATTTGAAATGCTTGAAAAGGAAAAACCGCGTATCGATCATCTGCGAGTTTTTGGCTGTGGAGCTTACGTCTTTAAACCCGAGGAAACTCGAAAGAACAAACTTGCTTCCAAGTCAGAACTCATGACATATCTTGGTGTAGCACCAGGAGAACGTGGAAATCTTTTCATGCGCACAAACAATGCGGAATTTACATCCCCGCAAGCCGTGTTTGAGGAAGACTTCTTTCCTCGATGTAAAACTCAATCTCGTAGTTCGAAACAACTTCCTATCGAGTCGTCACAAAATGATGACACTCCTCTACCACAACCAATCCCTGACGATGATGATGAAAATTTTCATCATCGTCCTCCTCGCATCCCTTCTATAAGGAGACCTGATCAGCTTCGTGACGACGAACTTGAACAGGATCCACCGCCTTCGTCTCCGGATAGTGACTCTGAGCCTAGAAGAACAGTAACACCGCCGCCAGTGGAGACACCACCTCCTCAGGCACCTCGAAAGCCCAGAGCTCCTAGACAAAGACGGCCACCCACAGAACCAACACGTCGAAGCGAGCGTACTGGTACTGTACCTAAACGATACGGGGATAAACACCCTGTAGAAGTTGAACGCGATCTTGAACCTCAAATCGCAGCTGATAAAAGAGCGGAAGCAAAAGCTAAAGCAGAGAGAGACACTCGGAGAGAAAACCGACGTCAACAAGCTGCAGAGCAACAGGTTCCCGGACCTAGTTCTGCATCCGGAAGCGCACCCCAGGGGGAGCAGCAAGCCGAGAGTGATGACTCTGCACGCCCTGAATCAGAAGAAATGGCAGAACCATGCCGTGAAGGGGGAGTATCTATAAATTTCTTGCTTATGCAGGCAATTGCTCCTGGAGAAATCGATTCCCACTTGCTTATTCAGAAAGTTACTTCGAAGAATGATGGGAGTCAACCGAATGTTCGTAATATTCGCGAATGGACATTCAAAGATATTGCTCGCTTACCTATAGCTGAGCAAGAGGAATGGAAAGTCACTTGTCGCGAAGAACTAGAGGCTCTTCGCAAGCGCGACACCTATGAATTGGTCGAAAGACCTAAAGATAGGAAAGTTATCAAAAACCGATGGGTCTTCGACATCAAAACTGATGGTCGTAAAAAGGCAAGACTCGTTGCAAAAGGTTTTTCACAGGTCGAAGGCATAGACTTTGATCAAATATATTCGCCTGTTGTTCGATTCGAGACTGTGCGCTTAATCTTCGCTTTAGCTGCACTTAAGGGTTGGCACGTGTCCGGTGTCGATGTCCGATCAGCCTACTTATATGGCTTACTCGATGAAGAAATCTATATGGAGCAACCGGAAGCCTTTAAAGTAAAAGGACAAGAGCATAAAGTCGTCCGGCTTCTTCGTGCTCTTTAAGGACTCAAACAAGCAGGACTTGCGTGGTGGAAAAGTCTTGATAAGTCCATGGCAGAACTTGGTTTTAAACGAATCATTTCCGACGCCGGAATCTTCATTCACAAATGCTATGACGCCAACAAAAATCTTATTGAAAATTCTATCGTCATTGCTGTAGTCTATGTGGATGACGCTCTATTCTGTGGAGCTAACAAAACCTTAGTCTTACGACTCAAAGGAGACTTTATGAAGAGATGGGAATGTAGGGATCTAGGCGATGCCAAAGAATTCCTTAGGATGAGAATTACCAGGAAAGGCAGCAAGATCTCTTTAGACCAGTGCGCTTATCTGGATAAAATCCTAGAGACTTATGGAATGCAAAACGCGAAAGCTTCTGCTACCCCATTACCTGGCAATGATCACCCTCTTCCTCTTCCAGAAGACACTCCTGTCAATTATACTCTTCGTCAAAGTTATCAGGAGATAATCGGATCCTTACTCTACTTAATGTTAGGAACACGTCCTGATATCTCCTTTGCTGTTACAAAACTTGCGCAATTTGCTGCAAACCCCTCACAAGAACACTACAATAGGGCGAAAGACATTTGCCGTTATCTCGTTGGCACTAGAAAATATGCTCTTGTGTACAACGGTCGAGGGGAGAAGGCTTATCAGCCTATACAGACTCCGATTGGGGATCAGATCCTGGAACACGCAAATCTCAAACTGGCTTCTTTCTACAATTAGCCCAAGCACCATTTAGCTGGACGTCTAGACAACAAAAGACAGTTGCTCTATCTTCAACTGAAGCTGAATACATGGCACTTAGTGACTGCAGTCGACAAGTCTGCTGGTTCAAGACTCTTCTCAGTGAAATCGAATATCCTCTCCACGCTATTCCAATTTACGGTGACAATCAAGGATCAATTTTTATTGCATCAAACCCTGTCACGGATAAGCGAACAAAGCACATTGATATTCGATATCATTTTGTTCGAGAAAAAGTCATCGACGAGACAGTCAAGTTATTCTTCATTGAAGGAAGCAATAACCCTGCAGATCTACTCACTAAAGCTCTAGATCGAGTAAAGTTTGAGAAGTTCAGGAAACAATTAGGACTTCAGTTTTATAATTGAAGAAATTGCATCGAAAACGTCGAGGCACTGGATCCCTTCCTTCCATGGCTGCTTACAGCGCCTACCTATGCTTACGCGCACTACCGTGCTGCTTAGCAAGGGGGAGTGTTGAATTGGCGCATTCAGTTGCAGCCATCAACGACATCTATGTAGAACAATAATAGTAGTTATAAATAGAACAATAAGATTATATAGACAATAAGTGTAGTACAACAATAGTGTACGAAACCAGCATTGTTCTATCAAGTACAATAGAATCTTATTGTTACTCTAGTATTAGTTTACATGTATTTGTACCTCCTAAAATGTATGTAGGACTCATAGATAGTCCTCCAAATAACAAGTTTCATACTTAACCCACATCGCTCTACAAGCCTCTAACTAGCCTTACAAGCTACTCTTTATCCACAGGTAAGTTGTGTAGTTGCCACTGCGTTTAGTAGTGTACAAGCCGTACCATGCCTGCTTAACAGCTATTTCTTCTCCCCACGTTGCTTATCCTCCTTCGTGATTGAGACTACCTACCCGCTGTCTACTACACGCTACTCTCAACTACAAGGGAGGTGCTAACGGGTCTGTTTCTTTTCTACTTTGCGTTTTCCTTTTCTTGTACTTTAAATTTGTAGACTTCCTCCCCTCTACGTCTCGTTTCCTGTCATTTCCCTTTTCTGTCTTTTTCCAATCTTTTTCTTTTTCTTTTGGATGCTTTAGAAGGCGGGTGGGGGTTACACTACCCTTCTCTTTCCTTCTCTCTTTCTTTTATTTTTCTCCTTTCTTTACGCCAGGTTTGGCATTGGCTCTTCCTTGTTCTCCTCATTCTCATTCTCATTGTCGTTTTCGTTTTCGTTCTGTTTCTGTTTCTCCATTCTTTTCTCCCCACACAAAGATGAAGACGTGACCACTGACCATAATATTATCCAGTCCCCAGTGTCCAGTGTCCAGTGTTCCGCGCCTAGTGTCTATTTCCCCTTCCTTCTTCCTTCTTTCTTTTCCCTGTTCTTCTTCCATATACTTTTTATCATTTTACTCGCAACGCTTGAGCAGCCCATGCAAATTTACCTTTTGCGAAAATAATTTTAGTATGAGAAACTTACCTATGAATGAGGCTCAGGTACTTTTCGTCCAGTTTTCTATCAAGTACTTATGTGTACATATGTTGTTTTGCAACCAATAGCATACCTTCGTCATTAGACTCATTCCCCAGTCGGTTGGTTCAACGTGCCCACGAGTGTTCGGGGCTCCCCGTCTCCACACCGAGACCAATAACACAGTGACAAAAAAAAATATCCAAAAAAGTGTTCGTGTTCGTGTTCATGATTGTATTAATGTAATGTGCTATCAGGCCTACCATAGCAAGCCCCCCTTCTCCCTCCCATTACCATTCCTCCCCGTCCTCAGACAGGACACCAACTCCAATGCTGGATAGGAAGACGGCGTCAAGGGGGCCTGTGTACGAGACCGAGACCGAGATGAGAAACAAGACCTGGAACCAAATTCAAGAACCAAACATGTTTGCGAGTATGGATGGAGGGGGGATGATGATTTGGTTTGGCGGGAAGGAGAGAAGAGAAAGATGGGAAGGGAGGGTGGTGGGGGTTGGAATCGACAACGTAGTCACAGCTGACATTGTATACGTCGGACGTGGCGAGGCCGGTAGTGGGGATGGGAATATAAGAAGGAGAGGAAGGGGGAAGAAGGAAGAGAACGTCAGTATTCCGTTACTTTGCTTAAATGCAATCAAAGACATGGAGAGGAAGAAAGAGAAGATGGGGATAGCAGATTATTGATAGGTTTCAGGAGTAGGTGAAGACGGAAAAAGTTGGGTGGGGTAACGAAAAACACCACAGAAAAACAAAAAACGACGAAACAGAACAATACTCACGTCCACCTGTTACATCACCCCCTCTCCTCCTCTTGTACGCACTCATAATCGGACTTGGAGTAGGCGGCAACGCCGTCGTCGTATCCGCACTCGCCGCCGTCGCAGTAGAAGAAGTCGATCCAGGCGACATCGAGTAGTGGTAGAGAGCGGCAAGGGTGGGTATTTCGCGTTGGATTTTGAGAGTGGGGAGAGGGGGTTGTGGGATCTGGGAGAGTATGAAAAGACCTTGTTCTTTGTTGGGGTTGTCGTTGGAGTAAGTGTAAACGGTCTCTTCGTGTTAGACATGGTGAAGGCGATGCCGGCAGTGG
The DNA here is from genome assembly GCA_013368315.1 of Tetrapyrgos nigripes. Classification (NCBI taxonomy): domain Eukaryota; kingdom Fungi; phylum Basidiomycota; class Agaricomycetes; order Agaricales; family Campanellaceae; genus Tetrapyrgos; species Tetrapyrgos nigripes. The sequence goes on along the minus strand of JAACJM010000195.1, from coordinate 22,965 downwards.
TGGAGTTGGGGGGAGAAGCGCTCGGGGGTATTGTACGACGGGATGGTGGAGGGCGTTAGCTTCGTCTCGTCTCGTCTGCAAAGGACCCACCAAAGACACAAAGCAACTTCTCCCCCGAGACCTTCCACTCGTCCCTCTCCACTTCCACACCGTCTCTGGTCACCATCATCCGGTTGAGTCCATCCATGATACTCCTCACTGTATTTCCAATACTCGAAATGGGGAGAATATACGTTAAAAGTACAACGGATAAGAGAACAAACGTGTTTTGGCGGAGGAACGGTTCGGTGTCACGGTGTGTGATGGGAAAGGGTCATCACCACCCATCAACAGACTCCCCTGGATCACCGCTATCCATACTAGCCTCTAGATCCATTCAGCACCTTGAAGTCGTGTCTTTGTTAGCCTAGTATCAATAACTCCCAAAACGACGTCGGCGGGACACACCATCATTCAGCTTTCTTCCAAGACAATGTCGTTTGGACACTCGAGCTCGCAAAGTCAGGCGTGCCTTCCATATAGTCTACGCAATTCATTTCAATTACAATTTTGCTCACAATCATGTCTGTCTTACGATTCCCTTGCACGAGTGTCCAATAAACCAAGGAGAACGATGAAGATAATGGCAACACTACTCTACCGGTTCCCAGACTGCCAGTCCCAGAGACTAACAAGCATGATTCAAATCATCCCCATGCCACAGCCTTTTCTGCCCAAGCCTGTTCTTAAATAGTTGCTAGGGAAACAAAGCGCCATGACGGAGTCTTTGAGATTAACGACTATTGACAATATAATCAGCAGGAAGATATCTCCGCAATGAGGATAACCAGACTCACCAAACTCCACACAAAGCAAAATATATCATGTAGGATGCTTCACCGAAAGCCTCAAAGCGAACGCAGATGGACCGAGTGCGCTCGCTGCCATCATAGGTTTTGTCATCCAAAAACCAAACCATCGAAATATTACCAGAACCAGCAGCTTCGAGGCCATCCGGCTCCATCCAGGGTACAAGTAGTATCCGTCAATCGCCACCGTGAGTTTGGTGAGGAGTGCACAATGTGTTGGCGTTGCTACGATGTTGAGGTCATTTGGGCGTTCGGATTTTGTATGGGTGACTGGTGTGACAAGTGTGACGAGCATGACAGTCAGAACGTCGGGATTTTGACGATGACGACGACGACGATTATGAGGAATGGTGAATCCAGAGATACATAGAAGAGCGTAAAGATTGCCCTGTGTCGGAGCCTGAAGCCTTGAAGTAAAGATTTGCACATCGATGCCGTGTGCATTGTCCGAAGGCGAAGGTGAAGACACTTGATTGTTGCCTTGTCGTTGCCTGAACCTGACCCGTATCTCGAAACGTCCAGATGCTGAAGTAGGAGCGGAAGAAATGCCTATCCCCAGCAACGGTACCCTGATCAACTCTCCAATTCTCCAGGGCGAGGGGGGAGGTTTTGTCATTGCTAGAGCGGGCAACATGGGAAACGAGTGAAGACATCCGTTGACCTGAGTGTAGGCAAGTGAATTGAGTAGGGAGCGTTGTGCGGGGACATAGGGGGACGTAGGGAGTATGCATGTGTGGGACGGTGTGGGTTGGGTGACGCATCTGAACGAAAAGGGAGAAAAGAAGTGATTATTATGTATTTGTCGTCGCAGGTATTGTTAAATGATATCGAGGAAAAAAAGGAACAAAGGGGCAAACTCGAAAGAACAAAACCGACACTAAAACGCAAAAAAAGATGAACGGAAACGTACCTGAAGTATCATCTCTCATACCCACTACCACTATCACCACTACGTTCTCCCTCATCATCATGTCCTTCTTCACCATCACCTCTATGTCCAAAAACCAACGAAAACGTCTTGACATTATCGTCCCCAGTCCTGATCATCTCATTTACACTCACTCAAACCTGTCCTTTGATCATTCCCCTCGTCAGCAGGTGCTCCGAGTCGTTCGGTTGGTTTGGCTTGGGCTGCAATTCGGAGAAAACCCTTTTCGCGAGCGTGATTTCTTTGGTGAAGGTGGAGAAGGGCAGAGGGTCGAGAGTTGGACGGAAGAAGTGGTGGGCACGTAAGAAAGTGTGCGTTTTAGAGAAGAGGAAAAGCATTTTGAGTCATTCTCTTCGTCTGCTGCTGCCCTTTCTGCGGCTTTTTGCTCTCTCCAAACCAGTTTCGGAACCGTCCAGACTCTTGTGGGTCCTCAATCAACTCTGACACTGTATGAGCTGGTACCGACGGTACGAGAGCGAACGGGTGAGGGGTCAGCGTGTCTAGGTCATTGGATGTGTTCAATGAATCTGTTGGATCTGTTGTGCGTAGATGTGGTTGGCAAGCAAAAGAGCGATTCGGAGAGTTTACGGTCAACGTTCGCAAGTCTTGAGGTGGTTATGGATGGTAGGGAGGTTGCTTCAGTGTCTAGATATGTAGAACAAAAAGAAGACATAAAACGCGAAAAAAAGAACAAATCGTTAGTTAGTGTCAAATAAAAAGTATGAGACAACTCACCTCGGCGTCAAAGTGAAGGTAGTACACCGAGGAAAGTGACCAGACGTGTGTACAAGCTGATCAAATTTTGAATGGCTTTGGGCGACGTCGAGAAAGCCAGGCAATGGAGGCCAGCCGAGTTCCAAATTTGGCGATCACATGCCTGCCATGCACGCGGCATAGCCCGCTACTTCGGAAGTTATCGCCTTTGCCAGTGAGCAGCTGCCCTTCTACCAGCTTTGCCCCCGTCGTTCCCTTCTTCTGGCTGGCTCAGCCCACTCGGCATATGCCACTCAACATCTTTGCTTCCTCAGAATTCTGCCGCTGGACGTAATCCTCAAGTGATACCGGTAAACTTTCAAGCCTCAGACAGCCTCAATTGAAGCAAGATCTATGAAAGATTGCTGGGCGCTACTCGTCTGGGTCATCATCCGGGTGTCTCAAATGAATGTTCATTACTTCTAAGTATCATAGAAATCCTTCCAAATGGTTTTTGACGCTTTGTGTATACCTATCCACCATCCTTTCTGTGTTGGCATTGAGCCGCTACCCCTATTACAAGGCTGGCAGTCCTTCGCCCCAGACAGACACCTCCCAGTTCGTCTCTCTCTACGGGAATAGGGGACCCTCAAGACATGCATCCTCCCTCCTTCCGCATGCTCTAGCCTTGCCTCAGAAATGAGTCTCAATGATACATTCACCGAGTCAAAAACAAAACGTGCATCCTCCCACCTTCCACATGGACTTGCCTCAGCCATGTGTTGAAATACGCTGTGGCGCGAAAAGCGAGAGAAACGAACGTTTGACCTCGTATTGGTACCAGAGGTAAACAAGTAAAGATACAGCCTATGTAATATGTAACTACTGTATTTATACTCCGTAATTAGCTAAAATCCCTCAAAGAAACACCTCATGACCCCCCCCCCCCCCTATACATCGAGGGGCTGTATCCAGCTTGTCTTGGCAAATTTACATTTACAGCCTGTTAACACCATGAGTACGTCTTTACAGCTTTCATCAGGCCAAACTGATTGAGGGTACTGGAATTTCGTTGTTCGGGAAGTGGTGTTGAAAGAAATCTTGAGGTCGTAAGTGGGTATAAGCCTTAAGGGGGTTAAGTAAAGAAGAGATAGGATGGAAATGGTAGCGTGGAGGAGCATGCCGCTACAGTCGTGGATTATGATCAGGAGTGGGGTTTTTTATAAGCCGGGGTGCATGTACCGGCATGGCTGACGCTGAAAGACATACCCCATCCGAATTGGTGAAGGTTACTGTAGCTGGCCGAGGGCAAATACAGGATTGTATTTTTGGCTGAGGAAGTGTAGTGACTGATCATCATGATGAAAAGCTGTTAGAACCGTGTAATCAATGCCACGGCGCTCATGAATTATATTGACAGTTCGTTCTAAACTCAGCTGTAGTTATGCGGACAGCTCTGGTGATCGCGCAGCGTCTATAAACAGTGTATAAAGGCCTAAGCTGTGGTTCAACTGAGTTTTCTCAACAGATTGTCCTGAACCCTCACTTCAGTAAGTACGAGATACTCTTTCCTCAGGATTTCTTTTAACCCTTCGTTTTTCAGGTCGACTCTCGATACTTCCTCCGTTATGCGTCTCTTACATACGAAAGACTTCACAGTCAAGCAGTTCTTCAACGATATTCCACGCTATGTGATCCTCTCGCACACTTGGGAGCAGGACGAGGTTAGTTTTCAGGATATCCAGAACCTCGACGTCGCCCGATCCAAAGCTGGCTGGTGTAAAGTCGAGAACGCTTGTGCCCGTGCTCGTCGCTATCGTTTCGATTGGATCTGGATCGATTCATGTTGTATCAACAAGGAAAGCAGTGCCGAGCTCTCCGAGGCGCTCAACTCGATGTACCAATATTACGAGGACGCAGCCATGTGTTACGTCTACCTATCTGACGTCTCTGGAGAGTATCATCCTGGACATCAAAAATCCAACTTCAGAGACAGTAGATGGTTCAGGAGGGGTTGGACGCTTCAAGAGTTGCTCGCTCCTGAATATGTCATATTTTTGGATAAGGGCTGGGAAAAGATTGGGACCAGATGGGGCTTGCGGGGTGTAGTGTCGGCGGTTACTGGCATCCCAGTAGATGTGTTCGAGGGACGGATTATTGACGAATATAGTGTCGCTCAGAGGATGTCATGGGCAGCGTTTCGAGAGACTACGAGGCCGGAGGACCAAGCATATTGTTTGTTGGGGGTTTTTGGTGTCAGTATGTCGCCGATCTATGGGGAGGGTGGGGTCAAAGCCTTTATGCGGCTACAGCAGGAGATTATCAGGATTTCCGATGATCGCAGCATCTTTGCTTGGTTTGCATCACCGCCCACGAAGGAGGAGCTGGACAAGCGGCGGCGGCAACTCACCTGGAAAGCCGAGACAAGGGGTTTGCTAGCTCGATCACCCTATGAATTTAGGATGTCAGGCGACGTGCAGGCTTCAAATGTGGGACTCATTGGCAGCAAATCATCCTATTCCTTCAATAACAATGGCCTGCATATTCATCTTCCTTTCATTCCCATCCCTTCCAATTCCGAGCACTTTGGCGAACCCATCTTCCTTGCACACCTACTCTGCCAGTCCACGAGAGGCGGTAGCCACTTGACCATTTATCTCCAAAAGACGAGTGGACATCAATACGTACGGTGTCATCCAGACGAAATATTCTTGACGAGCTCACCACCGCCAATGGATGACGTTCGGGAGCTCACCGTCACAGAGCGTCTCGTCACGGGGCGCAGGGTCCGAGCCTCGAATACATCTGGGTCGATATCGCAGTACGAAATTGAACTTCTTCGATCAGCTTGGGACTTTCATCAGGAAAAAGCCATTGGTTCAAACGTGAACTCTAGGATCGGTGAACATACAGTGGCTCTATATTTGGACAGATGGAAATATGGGGCTCTTGAGTACCTGTCTCAGAAAACTGGAGATTCTTTCTGCATCGCCCGTGAAAATCGCCGGCCTTCCCTGTCAACTCGTTATAGGTCGATCGAAGCTTCCATTCCAGGAGATACACTTCTAGGGGAACTGGACAGCGGAAACTACATAATGATTACGTCTGAGAAGAGAGGAGATTTTTCGGAGAAGATAGACGTTGGTTATCTTGCAAAAGATGACCCAGAAATTCGCCTCTGGACTGGTCCATTGCGACTCCCTGATTTGGGTGTAATAGTTCCTCCCATGTTGAGCATAGGCAGCTACGAGCATCTCGAGCTCCAAGGGATCTTTCCACCTGATCCCTTTGGTAGGATTACTCAAGATATGGCCTATGCTACCGTCTTCCGACCACATCCCGATGATCCGAAGGAATGCAGTCATCCTATGTTCCGCCTACTTACATACCGATGGCTTGATTTAGTCGTTCACGTCGCATTTGGGCTCCAAGGATCTTCGGTTTGGACTGATCTTGTTGTCCAAGAGTCTTCCTCTCACAAAACTTCTGAATGTGTTTGGAAATCCTATCTCGACTCTGGGTCAAGGGCCGGGAAGCGATTGAAGGGCGAAGGGTTTGCGAAGACCAAGTTTTCGGACTATGAGCTTGTGACTGCTGAGATTAAGAGGACTGAAAATCTGCAGCTGGGGGATTACTCATTGCGCCTCTATAGCTACTAGACTGTATAAATCTCTGGCAATATATATTCATTCTGATGACGCATTCCCCACGTGTTGACGCTCTCTTTTGTCGTCGTTCCCCCCTCCCCCCAAAAATGGCAGACACCCCGCTATTTATCCCCCCACTAATGACTCCAACTCCCTCTGATGGCTCCCATGGCCACGGCTGCTCTCACTCTCACTCTCATTCCACGCATGCTTTGCCTTGGGTCGGTCCCGCATCTTCTCTACCCCCTCAAGCCTATCATCCATCCAATCAGTGGGCACCATCCAGTCCCATGCCAGCTCAACCCAGTTTTGTACCCCCCCCTGAGGCGAGGGATCATGTTCCTCCTGGCGTTACACCTGGAAGTGGGGGGACACCTTTACCGTCTAATGTCAATGTAGAGTTCATGGAGGATACCCTAATTTCACGCCTACGCCGTTTGCGGGTAGTACTTCGTTGCCTGCTGGAGGTGGTGGGATGGGAGGTGGTATGGGTGGTGGTGGTATGGGAGGTGGATACCCTGGGATGACGCCTTTTCAAGCGCATATCGTCCCCCTGGTCTACACCTGGAATGGCATCTGGGATGGGAATGGGTGGCGTCATCGGGGTTGTCGTCGGGTCGTCCAACGAACTTGGCGTTGACATCGGCATTCATTGACTACAGTCGTCAAGCTAGTCGGTATCACCAACGACGGTGTTGGAGTTCCTCATAGAAGTGTGCGTCCAACGCCCAAGTCAAAGCCGCTCAAAAAAAGGAACAAGAAACGTTGGCTAGTGCCCAACAAGCTGCTGGAAGGGTTTTAGAGGGTGCTAAAAAGGTTGCTGGGCCTCTTGGAGAGGGTTGGGTCCATGTTTGGCTGTACGTGTCTCCGTTCATGTCTTTCTGACCCTCTTTTCTTCCATGTCTTCCCTTTACCTCCCTCCATAACAATGCGTCTAACCTACCCCCAACCTATCACCTACAACCTCTCCGTCTTCTGGGGGATCTGCAAATACATCTACCGAGAACGTCTCCCCTCCCTCGTAGCGACCGTTCGTTCTGCGTATGAGACCATGTGGGCTAGAGCCATCAATAGGGACTTTTGGTTTGGAGCTGTCAGGAGCGGGGACATTGCTAGAATTGGAATGTATGCAATGGGATTATTAAGGTGTGTTTGAATACTATTACTACATCCGAGTCGTCGTGTTGACGTTGTGTTACTCTGTATTGGTGAAATCGTTGGAAGGAGGAGTCTTGTCGGGGACAATATTAACTAGGCGTCTTTCCTTCCAATATAGATGTTATCTTCAACACATACAATACATACCAATACCATCCCAGCGATGGCTATTTCTTCTCCCCACGTTGTTTATCCTCCTTCGTGATTGAGACTACCTACCCGCCATCTACTACACGCTACTCTCAACTACAAGGGAGGTGCTAACGGGTCTGTTTCTTTTCTACTTTGCGTCTCGTTCCCCGTCATTTCCCTTTTCCCTCATTTTCTTTTTCTTTTGGATGCTTTGGAAGGCGGATGGGTCCTTCTCTCTTTCTTCTATTTTTCTCCTTTCTTTACGTTGGGTTTGGCGTTGGCTCTTCCTTGTTCACTTCATTCTCATTCTCATTCTCATTTTCGTTTTCGTTCTGTTTCTGTTTCTCCATTCTTTTCTCCCCACACAAAGATGAAGGCATGACCATTGACCATAATATTATCCAGTCCCCAGTGTCCAGTGTCCAGTGTCCCGCGCCTAGTGTCTATTTCCCCTTCCTTCTTCCTTCTTCCTGTTCCTTGTTCTTCTTCCATATACTTTTTATCATTTTACTCGCAAGGCTTGAGCAGCCCATGCAAGTTTACCTTTTGCGAAAATAATTTTAGTATGAGAAACTTGCCTATGAATAAGGCTCGGGTACTTTTTGTCCAGTTTTTCTCATTTCTACATATTAAGTACTTATGTGTCGTTTTGCAACCAATAGTATACCTTCGTCATTAGACTCGTTCCCCAGTCGGTTGGTTCAATGTGCCCGCAAGTATTCGGGGATAGGCGGACTCCCCTTCTCCACATCGAGACCAACCAACACAGTGACACAAAAAAAAATATCCAAAAAAGTGTTCGTGTTCGTGATTCGTTGCAATGTAATAATGTAATGTGCTATCAGGCCTACGATAGCAAGCCCCCCTTCTCCTTCCCATTACCATTCCTCCCCATCCTCAGACAGGACACCAACTCCAATGCTGGATAGGAAGACAGCGTCAAGGGGGCCTGTGTACGAGACCGAGACCGAGATGAGAAACAAGACCCGAAACCGAATTCAAGAACCAAACAGGTTTGCGAGTATGGATGAAGGGGGGATGATGATTTGGTTTGGCAGGGAGGAGAGAAGAGAAAGATGGGAAGGGAGGGTGGTGGGGGTTGGAATCGACAACGTGGTCACAGCTGACATTGTATACGTTGGACACGGCGAGGCCGGTAGTGGGGATGGGAATATGAGAAGGAGAGGAAGGGGGAAGAAGGAAGAGAACGTCAGTAATCCGTTACTGTGATTAAACACAATGAAAGAAAAGAGAAGAATGGGACAAACATGCGAAAAAAGAACAGAAACAACAGCGTGAATTAAACCAAAAGGACATGTTTCAGGAGTAGGTGAAGACGGAAAAAGTTGGGTGGGGTAACAAAAACATCACAGAAAAACACAAAACGACGAAAAAGAACAACACTCACGTCTACCTGTTGCATCATTCCCTCCCCTTGTATGCACTCACAATTGGACTTGGAGTAAGCGGCAACGCTGACACAGACTCATTCAACCCCGCCATTGTCGTATCCGCACTTGCCGCCGTCGCAGTAGAAGTCGTCGACCCAGGTGGCATCGAGTAGTGTAGGATTCTCGAAGGGCGAGGGGGGGTATTTCACGTTGGATTTTGAGAGTGGGGAGAGGGGTCGTTGGAGTAAGCGTAAACGGTCTCTTCGTGTTAGTAGCTCTGTGGGGGGCGTTAGCTTCGTCTCGTCTCGTCTGCAAAGGACCCACCAAAGACACAAAGCAACTTCTCCCCCCAAATCTTCCACTCGTCCCTCTCAACTTCCACACCGTCTTTGGTCACCGTCATCTGGTCGAGTCTATCCATGACACTCCTCAATGCATGTCCAATACTCGGAGTGGGGAGAATATACGTTAAAAGTACGACGGATAAGAGAACAAATGTGTTTTGGCAGAGGAACGCGACAAAGTTCGGACCGGGCTCACATTGAGATATGCACCCTTGACGTCAACCAGCGAGCACCTCATGCCGGAAGTACGTTTCTATCGGCTCGACGGATAGATGACCAGATAGGTGTACAGAAGTAGGATGTATTTGGAGTTCAGATATATATACAAATAAATGCTATATTTTGACTCTAAATATTCGTACAGAAAGAACGTATATCTGGAAACCCCTAATTACACTTGATAGGTAAACAAAAAGATGGCACATGTAATCTATGTAAAGATGTACAAAAAGACGCCTAATTTGTATAGCTATTCGAACAAAAGAAAGATAACCTTTTAAAGCTCCGGATACATGTCCAGAAATCCCGTATATCTGAAGCACATATACAGGTGCAGATAGGAGTCCAAATGGACCATCTATCCAGAGTTCAGATAGGTCCGCAGATATATCGTATTTCCGGAGTCAGAATAGGACGCAGGCACGTCAGTGGCTTGACGCAGTCGCGTTTCCAACGCGTCCATTGCAAGACGCATCTGCGTGAAAGAAACACATAGTTTTCGTGGGTGTACACCCACGCATGTATTCATGGCCTGCCAGTCATCGTCATCGCCTTCATCACCAGAATCAGATCCAGACGGTGAAATATCTTGCTTGTGAGGACTTTTAACTTGTCACTCAACAGAAGGACGTCGGGGGAACTTGAAGCGGGAGGATACCATACCTCCTCTGCCTCGACTTCAGCATCTGAACTTCCAACCTCATCAACGTCACCCTCAGGCTCGCTGAGCTCGGAGAGATTTAGGCCACCTGGACCTGGATTCTTGCTACGGGTACGGCTCTGACCCGTCTGCTGGGATCCCGGCTGAAAAAAGATATCTTCTTCGGGAAGAGCTAATTTCGGAGCAGTCGGCAAACTTGAAGTGATGATGATGAATGTGGTAGTAATATTAATAGTGGTAGCGGTGGTACAGCTTGTTGTAACTGCGACCGCGACAAATTTAAAGTCCTTCCAGGGACTATCCGTGGCTTCTCCAGTGTGGCCTCTACCAAAGTCACCACCAAATCCTTAGGCTCTGTTTTCACTACTGGCTTGACGGTCTTCTCGACCGCGACCATTGTGGTCTGAGACCTCGCCTTGGGTTTAAACACCCTCGTCATGCTGACTTCTCGGCTCAGAACACGTTTCTTCACTCCTCTGATTCTGACGCTATCTGCGCGCTGGTGTTGTCGTTCTTTGGCTTCCACTGCCTTTTGATGCTCCCCTTCTGCAAGAGTGACAGAAAGCGAGCGAGAACGGGAACGTTCTAGAGGACGAGACGGATGTCTTTCGCAAGTGTGAGAGGTACTTGAAGTGGCGGACAAGGCAGGAGATGGGTGTCTAGTTGACGAAGAGGACGATGAGACACTGAGGTGCTTGGAAAGTTTGGAGGAGTTGCGTTTGATCGAGATCTTGGCAACGGAGACACTAGTTCGTGCCCGTTTATGGTGTCGTGTGTCAATATCCGCGGAGGCGTTGTCTTTGGCTGCCTCCTTCTCTTCGTCTGAGAAAGGTAAATTTGGAGACTTTCGACCGGAGAAGTGAACAGAGTTCCGGTAAAGTAGATACTCTCTTCAATTCCCAACTCTTCTGCTTCTTCTTTGTTGCATATCTTATCCAGGAGGCTCGGAAGTGCATGGTATTTGTCAGTTATTGACCACGTAGTAAGGACAAGGGGATCGAGTAGTGTTGCTGAGGGTCTTCGTTGCAATTGAGCACAAATGGGTAGTCTCTAGTGAGAGACTTTTCCTGGTTCTCTGTCCATGCGATTTTGGGCTTGATGTTGAGTGCGAGGGAGTAGTTTGAGATGACCGCCATGACAGTTGTGAATTGGTTTGTCACAGACTGATTTTCTACACCCAAGAATGTACATACAATGCAGATACGAAAGCAAGAAACATGATAGCAAACAGAAAACAACGACGCTAAAAAAAAAAAGAGGAAAAAAGCCCCAAGCACTCAGCCAACAAGTTCCTTCGCCATATCAACGGCGTCGCAGGCATCTCTCAATCCAAATGCTGCTTTGAAGACGAATTCCTCTCGGTGCTTTGAAGAGCAATTCGGGCAAGCGCCATTGCTTTTGTGGGTATATTTGAGTACTTGCTGATGAGCTTCGTGTTCTGAAACATTTGTGAGTGAAAAGACTGATGGATACTGATTCAAAACGTACCGATACCGAACATTCTCTCTTCGCTGACCCGGACCGAATATACCAGTTTGAATCCCTTTGACTTGTCTTTGCACCTCCACTCCTGCAATCTGCGTCTCGGTGTGCGACAGGTACAGCCGATTTTGCAGGCTTTGCCGTTTCTAAAGGACAGGACGTACACCCAAGCATCCCTCTTCATCCTAGCGGAAACTGGCCTAACCACCCAGTCATGAAAACCAGAAACTTGCGGAAACGGTGAATGAACGATATGTAGAGTAGCATATCACGTACCACCATGAGTACGTGAATGTATTTGGGGCTTTGAGGACGTGTAGGCCCAGGCAGCAATGACAGAGGCGGGAGGCGGTGACCAAAGCGTCGGTCGCGTGATTATTGCTCACGTCAATTCCTTCTCCCAACTCCCTCTCATTTCCTTCCTTTCCCTCTCTTAAAACTCGAAGGCACAGACTTCTCTTTCCTTTCTCCTTCTCCTTCTCTTTCTCTTTCCGCTTTTGTCTCAGGACCCTCTCAATATGTTTACCACCTCATCTCGTTCTCTCACTCCACCCGATAGCGAAGACCAATACGTTGAAATGTCAGTGATGCCGCAGGAGCAGCAGGATGGTATCATTTCACAAGATGTAGCGGATAATCTGCTGGACTTTGAGGATTTTGGCCCTCCTCGTCCTCATTCTGTACCTACTTCTCAGTTGGGACTTGATGAAAGTGCCGAGGTATTCCCAGTGTCTCTCTCAAGATCTCCAGATAGACCCCTTGACATACTGGATACACCAGATGATGCTATCGAATTCGAGGGCAATTTACTCCAGTCATCCCCCTTGTCGTCACCTTCGTCACGAGCTCACCCGTCTCCTCTGCGGCAATCGCTTTTGCCAGTTTCTCGTACTTCTGTACCTCATCTATCCGACCCGACAGATGTGCCATCTGGGGATGCTTTAGTCGCACAGATCCTCCAGGACTCCGAGAACGATCATTCTCATAGATATCGCCTCCGGACCCGTCAGCTTCGCCAGTTAAACCCTTACAAATTCGACGCCCAGGTGTATAAACGCTCTCTGAAGGATAATCCAGATGCCATAGTGAAGGTTCGGAGTCCAGATCGTGAACGCCATCGTCATCAAGAAGACTGGTACGAAGAGGAGGAGTCTCAGGATAGGGCGTATACTCAGCTAGAGGATGAAGATCAAACGCAGGCTGGTCCCGACCGACAAGCAAACAACAGCTTTGATTTAGAGCCAATGGACATTGAGGAAGAGCCAGATATTGTTGCGGACCGGAAAGAGTGGAAAGCTGAAGAGAGAGCAAAACTACGGGCTCAAAAGGAACGAGAGCGTCTACAACGGCAGAAGAAAGTGAAACCATTCCCACTGACTCCTTTCGCAGTAAGTCCAGGTACTTTACGGTGCTTTACTCTTTAGCTGACCGTTCTTAACCAGGAAATCCGAAACACAACGCACCCTGATTCCACTTCGCCTACACCAAACCCATTGCCCAGCCCTCCCATCGTTCTGCCAACACACCGAGTTAGGGTTCACAGCACCTCATCCGACAGCCACAGAGTCTCCACGCCAATTCCTCAGCGGGCTTCTTCACCGGTATCAACCACAGGTCAGAGTGAAATGTCCCTTCCCCCAAATCCTGGTATAATTATGGACGATGAATTCACGCGGCTCTCTCCCAGCGCTTCTGACATTAATGCACCACCTGTCACCGACGGTGATGTAGATATCGATTTGACTGGTCCCCAGAGCAGCGACGAAAATCAGCCAGAGACTCAATCTGATTCTGCATCAGAGATCGTCTCCTCTAGCTTGAGCAAGCGGGAGAAGGAGCGATTGAGAGCCAAGGAGAAAGTACAACAAAAGAACATGAAACGGCAGGAAATACTTGGACACATGTACCCAGCGTTCATGATGAAAAGGATGCTTGGTGATGGGCTCAAGGCTCAGACTCGACTGCAAGGCCAAAGAAATTCGAAGGAAAACGATGCTCCTCTTCAACCTGGTCAAGCTTGTTCCAGAAGGGTTGTTACTTCTTCACCTCGAGCAATCCGAGGGGACCACGACTCTTCAGACAACGATGACACAGCAGGCCAAGTCTTGCCCTCGACTTCATCTCGCAGATCTCCTGGATGGCAAGAAGACGACATGGACCTCTCTCATTTCTCTGACTCCGAAAACCCGCTTCAACGAACACCATCTCCAGCACAATCCATCCCTGTCGAAGTCATAGAATTGTCTGATAGTGGTGACGAGAGCGACGATGAAGGAGACGTCAATGAAGAGAGGATTAATCAGTATCTTCAGAACGATAACGTGGCTATGGAGGAAACTCTCATTGACTACATGCTCTACAGAGCCCCCACCTGTGGAGAAAGGAAAACGAGATCAAGAAAGCAGAGTGAGTCTTCTCGTAAACCTCCGACCATATTACTGGTCTTACATTCCCTGACTCCGAAACCAACCGTCGATCCACACTAGTCTTAGTCTTCACCAAGGATGATGCTGGCAGAGATATTTTTTGGCGGAAGCGTGTTGCAAGGGATGGTTGCACTGGGAGTAGCAGTGATGAGGCTGTGGCTTTGGAAGGATCGTTAGGCACAGGCAGCGGCTTGACGAAAGCGTCGGTCGCGTGATCCACTTCATTCTTCACCTATTCAGCTCTTCTTTCCTCTCCTCCTCGTTTGTGTTGAAATACGTTGGGGCACAAAAAGCAGGGGGAAAGAACGTTTGACCTCGTATTGGTACCAGAGGCAAAATCCTTGAGGTCAATGGGAGCGATGCAACCCGTATCCCTTCCAATAACGGGTAGAACCACCCATAACCCCATACGTATACGAGACACTATGCCACACTGAGAATACCCAGCCTATGCCACCACCGATCATTTAGATGCCCTCAACTGACGATCTAGTCCAGATGAGAGTCCGAAACCCCAAATCCAAGTTGAAAAAACCGGACTGGTGAACAAGCGGGAACGTCACGGTGATGAGTGCGTAGTGGGTACCAGCTGGACAAAGTCCAGAGAAGATGATCGCTCTGTCCACCTGATGACAACGTAATGCTAAGGTATAGGAGATAGCGACAGTGGCTTTCTCAGGGAGTGGAGACGAGAGGCAGAATATTGTCCAAGAATAATAAAGGAGCTATGGGAAGAGTCGGGTAGGATTCTAAACTGCATATCATTAGCAAAAAAAAATGCAAGAATGACCAGTACGCTTACCGTGCGGCCACCGCATAGATGCAAATTCTATCTGTATCAGAAGACGAAACAAGTTCGTCTTCAAGGGACGGAAATGATCAGTCTAGAGTATTCAGCGTCTTTTAGCGCGTGAACGACTCTACCAGGCACGTAAATAGCGATGGGATGGTAGCAGCAATGAAAACAGCCATGCTATGGGGTAGCAGGCAAAAAGGGCCAGTTTTGATGAAGCGAGAGCCAGGACGCAAAGTTCATGAGATGCAATATCTTCCATGCTAGTATTTTGAGTACCAGCTGGGTCGTTGAAGAGTAAGACGTTGGCAATGTCTTCAGACGACATTCCTTCAAGCCCGTCCCACTAGCATAACCAATACGAATATCAGAGACTCGCTCCACCGCTCCTTTCAACAGCAACAACGGAGCGATCATTGACTGTAACGCTTGTATGAATGGAATACATGTATGAATTGTCGAGTTGAATTGTCAATAGTACCGGATTCCTTCTTCCCTGCATCTGGGAGGTATTTCAGTTGGCTATCGCGTTCACAGTATCAGACGACCCACGTACAACAAGTAAAAGCATTCCCATTGCCAATCTGTAGGCAAAGACTTGCAAAACGACTCTGGTAGGATCACCAGTGCCTGTCCAGCATTTTCATTGTTTTGCTAACACTGTACATGGAGAAAGAAAGACGATTAGAAGTCTTCAGTATAAGGAGAAAGAACACCCACATAAACATACATGACCAGAACGTACGGAGAAAACAGTCCCAATGACCATTCTCCTATCTTCTCATCATGTCATGTTGAAATTGCGCGACGTTAGACTATTTCGGTGACCCAGTGACCCAAAGCCTTGCAAAATCGATGATGTGCACGGCCACCTGGAAGAGGAAATACAACCCGACGAGCCCCAGGACCCAGAGTCAGTTGCGATAAGCTATAAAGAATGAAAAAAGCGTACCCGGTTGGGATATGCGAGCCTCCAATGCACACCATAACCACCAGAGCTTCACCAATCCGTGCCAACCAACGAGTTCTCAGCTCCAGGAAACCCCGATAACGACGTTGGAAAGGTACCAACCCAATGAGAAACGGCCAGTGTCATATGTCTTGGTTCTGGGAGATTGATGAGCTGGCAGGTATTGATTGTTCTGGAGAACGTCTACAGGGACTGGGGTAGTCGGACTCGCATGCGTTATCGATAACGACCTCAGAAACTAGGTAGAGAAGGTCCCAAACGTTGGAAAAATTTCCAGAATAAAAATCCACATGTACGTTGAGGACATAATGCCCTCAACACCCAAACCACTGAGACCAGCACCAAGCTGCGCCCATCAGCGGATTCCTAGCCCCAATAGACTTCACTAACGAAGCCCGAAGCATTTCAATCCAGCTGAAAACGACTTGGCACATATGTCTTCAGGGTCTCCGTATGAGTAACTGTCTTCAAAAAGATCTTTACTATACACTGACTTCAAACAGGGACTCCAAGACTTCGTCTACTGAGTTTGCAAAGCCTGACAGAAAAAAAAATCAGATTACGATCATGAAGAGACACCGCCACAACTCACTGAGAGATCCAAACTCCTTCCTCAATTTCCACATCCAACGAGTCACATACTCCATTACGGACCACTGCATATGCTTCAGATCAATCCTCAACAATCTATCATCCTTGTTCCATCTATTCTGTGTCCATTCTTCGTCTCCCAAAAATCCTCAAAGTAGACTGAACGAGCCCATGGAAGCCGTTCAGAGGAACAGAATTCTTTCCGGGCTAGTAGTATATCAGAGATCATGACTTTGGATTGAAGGGAATGATGACATACATCCAACCTGACCAAATTCTTCAATTTGGAGGGGCTTGGATTAGCCTTTGATTTGCGAGAAATGGTTCTCTTCTTGCTTGGAGTCTCGACAAGGTCAATGAGAGCACTACTAAATCTATTGACTCAGAGCGTGAGATGCAGCAAAAGTGAACATGCACTCTTGCTTGGGCTTGTCTGTCAACAGGACAAAAATGGTTTTCCTAATCGGAGGTGGTCTAAAAAATCATATGAATTATAAGTGTCAGCATTGAAGAACGCCCCCAGTCACAAGTCAATGCACCTGATATTTAAGATACAAATCATCCATGAAAGTTTTCCTTGCTTCTGGTTTCCAAGGAATGAGGAACCTGGAGTATAAGCGTCAGCTTGGAAAGAAAAGGAGGAGGAGGAGGAGGAGGAGGAGGAGGAGAAAAGAACTACCTTGCTACTGTACTGCAGATCTTCACACAACGGTGTCTCCTTCGCGAAGAAAGACCGATGTGGCGATAGAAGCGCATTCTATCTGCACCAGAGGATGAAACACATTCGTCTTCAGATATTGTAGCACCGAAACGAATTCGAATGCTAGAGTGGGAGAGAGAGAGAAAGAGTGAGAGGAAGTTCAAGATGGGAGTCAAGACAATAGATTAGACCTGACGCAAGTTGATTACTTCTTCACACACGTGACGCAGAACAATAACACAGAAGTCTTAGTTACTAATACTATTAGTATTAGTACAATAACCCAGGCTGTATCAATCACAGTTGACGCTCTTGGGGCATGGTCTTCATCCAGAAGACCATCGAAATAGTAAGACGTACAAGAGAGAGACATGATAGGTAAACTCGTAGCTAAAGCTTCTTAAGGAGAGAACGTGGCATTGTCTATAGAAAGGAGTCAAAAGTAGAGGAAGAGGATGTGCTAGTGACGTCAAAAAGGAGTCAACTTTGCTAACAACTAATACATATTTGTTCGTTTTTCTAGTCAGACAGTAAAGTTGCGATTATTTGTAGCACATTATTGATTGCCCGTGCGGCTAGTTTTTTAAGTTTGTGTTCAACTTCGCCTTCCCAAACTTTCAAAACATGCTCCTGCCACCTGTGTAAGAAAGCTGTGAACCAGCTAAAAAAGTAGAGTATCTCATCGAAATTATTCAAAGATGAAGAGGACTTCCACTTTCGAGTAATTTGAAAGCCTTTTGTCTAACTGACTGTCAGTTATTGGGACAGTGTAGTACGTGTAAAACTCACTTTGCTGAACTGAGCCGTGTAGACAAACCAGTAATCCAATGTAATGACAACACCAAAGAAAGGCTTAGTGATCGTTAGGTGATGGTAGATCACAGCTCCAACAAGCAGAGACAGGTACAATTGATTTTGAGCCTGTTGTAGAGCATAGGTCTTCCATTCCAACGCAAACAGTGGAATCCAAAGCTCCTGCTCAGGCCGGTTGTGCACGCTGGAAAAAATTGCCTTGAGAAAATCTTGGGTCTTTGGGTTGACATTGTTTAGACAGAGTATACTCCAGAAGAAGACATCTGGTTTGAAGCAGTCTTCCGCTGGGAATGATAGACCTTCGATAGGCTTGAGTGCTAGAAATTGTTTCTCAGCAAAGGCCCGACTGGTTGCTGTCAGCATGACATAGAATCATCAATGATTCAACTTACCTATAGTTTCCTTCTCCCAAATGTATTCTGACAATGTCCCGAATTGCCACATCAACATCAAGCCTCATCTCCCCTTCATCCATCTTGTCATGCTCTTGCAGTATGGCTGTACACTTCCATAGCTTTGATAAATGATATTTGTTCACTGCGGCGGAATGGTCTAGAGAAGTTCTCTTGAGGGGCTTTCTTCTTCCAATAATACTCGAGGATGTAAGCATACGCAGGAATATCGCCAAATTGTTCAAAAAATTCACTAGTGAGGCCATACTGTGTCACGAGTACAAAGTTTCTGAGTTGCGGCTCCCCCAAACTGAATCCGCCCCCCTCCTCCCCAGAACTGGTGCTGCCTTCCTCCTCCTCAGAATTGGGCTTGCCCCAGGTCCCGTTGACGTGCTTCACCTGATCTGCGATTTTGAACTGTCGGTCAGGTGTCATTTGAGCAAGAGCGGGAGAAATTGAGTTGTTGAGGTGTTGGTCCAACACCTAAAGCCTGTTAGTACTTATAAATAAAGCGCAAAGAAATTATTTACAACATACCTTCAAAGCTGTGTACTGAGGCCACTTCTCCCAAATTAGGGTATTTGTCCGATGAACATTGACCTTGACCTTGAGCTTCCCCAAGTATTCCTCAAAATGCTCTGAACTATTTGCTATCCTACAAATTACTTTGAGCATGAAGAGAAGAAGAGAAGATAGGGACCAACCGGTCTACTTACAGACTCCATGCATCTCCCATTATGAGAATGTCCCCGGATGCTGGTTCTCCACGCTTGCCTTTGTGGGACGTCTGCTGCTTGGGAAGCCCATGGTTGTGCCTTTGTTCTTCAAGTAGCTCATCAGTGCTGGATGATGTGTCGGCTCGGATGGAGGAGGATTGACTTGTCGTTGTCGTGTGTTCTTCGTAGCTACTCCCATCATCAGTCTCTTGATCAGCGCTCTCTTGATCACTCGGCTCCTCTTGATCACTCAGTTGGCCTGTCAACATTGGACTGCCTGGCTTTGCAACAAATGACATTGGAGCTGCTGTTCTCTGTCAGTATTAGGCAACGAGAAAATGTGGACGCCGTGAGCGTAAGATTGGAGTAGAAGGAGGGGAGTTAGAAATGAATGACGGTGACGCACATGTGGTTTAGACAAAAGCGTTGACAAAACGCTAGCAGGCCCTGGGTTCCACAGATAGAAGCGGATTCTAACTGTACCAAAGAACGAAACAAATTCGTCCCCGAATCGTGTCGCACCGAAACGTATTCAAATGCCAATGAGATGGAGGGGGTGGGAGTGAGAGCCAAGACGACAATTGACCAAGTTACATAAGGAATATAATAAGTGCGCCTAATTAGACGGTAGACCGCCTTGATTGATAGCACTGGGTGCAAAGACTTGTAATTCCTTGGATATACAGAGGAATTACATAAGACTTACACTGGTACACTCAATATGTAAGTCCACTTGACTTACTGAAGTATTACCAGAGACCAAGAAAAATAGAACAATTATATATGACTATTGTAAGGCATGAAGTCTCACAGTGGTCCTTGGTAATACTTCAGTAAGTCAAGTGGACTTACATATTGAGTGTACTAGTGTAATTCTTGTGTAATTCCTCTGTATATCCAAGGAATTACAAGTGTTTGCACACAGTGTAGCCAAAAAACGAGCCTCAGGATGGTGTAATCAGCTCGAACGCATAAATTCAGTTACAGTACCTCAATGCTATGGGTCTCTAAGCTCTAAGAGTGGACAAGCTCTAAGAGTGGACAAGATACTACTACAAAGTGTTTATAAACTACAATGTTTCATATCGTAATGAAGAGCCCACGTAGCCTTGAAACGCGGTCACAATCTCCCATTGCGATCCTGCTTTACACTGCCGTTGTCGTTGTCGTTGTCGTTGTCGTCATCGTTGTCATTGTCATCGTTGTCGTTGTCGTCATCGTTGTCGTCATCGTCCTGCATTGAGAATCCCCTGTTACAATAACTGTTTATCCCCAAGGAACACAAATGCGTTGTATAGTAAAGACTTACAAATTCACAGCAGTGGGAGACGGACCATCAACTGTTGTAGGCGAAGCATTCTCTGTTGGGATAACAGTATTCTCTGTCGAGGACGAATCATTGTCCTCTGATGAGGATGAATCATTCTCCTCTGATGAGGACGAATCACTCTCTGCTGAACGAGTGGGGCGAACAATGAAGTTTCGAGACTGGATCCTGACAGTAGGCATGGGTACAACAATTCTACCATGTTTGGTTATGGCGACAATGTCAGGTAGCTGAAAACGAATATCTGGAAGTAGAACATTGTACGCCAGTCATTTAGTGAAGTGATTAACACTTGCGTTGCGTGCATGAACGAGGACACTAGATTCGGGGGAGACCGTGACCACGTCAGAATCCCATGAGGGATGGGCAACGAAGCCACAGGAGGGATCAGTTGGTATAACGGAAGAGTGTGGGATGTTGTCTGCGTCCTTTTCAAGCTCATCACGCGGACTTCCTCCTTCAGGTGTGCTGGCTCTGGGTATAGATTGGTCAGGACGCCGCGAGTGACGGGGAGTGACATCGCCGGGGATGTTGTCTGCGGCTTGGTCAGGACGCTGTGAGTGACGGAGAGCGACGTCGCTGGGGATGTTATCTGCGGCCGGCTGATCTTGTCCTTCAAGCTCATCATAAGAGCTTCCTCCTTCACATGTGCTGGCTGCATGCACCTGTACCTCAGTTCCATTGAGGCCGCCCCCTCCTTTTCCTCCAGATGGCTCACCACCAGGGAGAACTGGGGGTATAGATGCTGTGGGTGCAGATGCAATTGACAAAGGGTCCTGGATGTTGGATTGAGACAGCATAGGTGGAGGATGAGATGTCTGAAATAGAGCGTCAAGTGGCTACGGTGGTTAGACGTAGCAGCTTTAAAACGTACCCTTAAGAAATTTACGTTGTTTAACAGTTGGGATTAAGTGAGTAAGCGATACAAGCGAGATACAAGTACAAGGAACGATGGCGTTCGAGGATAATGCCTGTGTTTGTCATGTGATTCTAGATCCAGCCCTACGCGCTTTGTAGGGGAGGATGTGCTGGAAGGGGTTTTGTGATCAGAGGAGCGCATTCTTTAACCGGTTGCTCAGAAGGTGAGTTGTTGAAGAGGCAAACTCTACAAACAAGGCGGATTGACAGACGAGTCTATGTGGAATGACAAAATAAATACAGATGTGTAAAGGAGGGATATTCTAGAGGTGTGAAGAGTCTATAACGACTAATCACGGGAAAATAGAAAAGAGACCGTTATAGAACCCAAAAGTACTGACAACGAGTACAATGAATAAATGCCTAAGAGAACCACAGTACAGCAGATCAAGCTCCAAGAGTCCTTAAGAATAATGGGATTGTTACTATCGGGAAAAGGGGAATTTTCTGACTCGTCCTCCTCTTTTACATTTGGAGTGTCCCCATCAACAGCCCCATCAACAGCGGGGTCCAGGAAGACGGGGACGGTGGAACTGGAAGCGACGACAGTGTCTTCTAAGTCAACGCCATAGGATTTAGAGTTAGAGAAGCTGTCACTGGCCACAGTGTCATCTTTCTCGGCATCAGGGGATGATTTGGAGTTGGGGAAGGCGTCATCGGTGAGAAAGGTATTGTCATTGTCATTGTGGGAGGGAGAATCGTCTGGGACAACATGGCGGGATGTTTGGCGGGATGTTTCATGTACCCAGTCTACTATTCGGTCGCTTGCAAGAGAATCGTCTGAGCTATCAGCGAGAGCTATTTCATTTTGCTTGTGATTGACTTTGACGTGGTTGACTTTGACTGGATCAGCTGGCTGATAAGGCAAATCTGGAGTCAATGATATCAGACGAGCTCAAAACTGATTTACCTGAAATTTTACCTGACTTCATCCAGGGCCTTTTAATATCCCTATCTTTCAAATTCTCCAACACCCAGTCCAGTGCAGAAGTTTTGTTTTTGAGAATCTTGTATGTGTTTCCAAACATGGTTATTGAACCATCGGGCATGTGCATCCAGAGTGGAGACATAGTTGAAATAATTAACAGGATCAACCAGAGGTCCCCACTCATGGACCCTCTGGATTGCAAACCGCAGGTTGCTGTCATCTTTCTATAGTATCCATCAGTGACTGGCTAAAAGACCTGGCATATATAGAGACTCACGAATTGAGCACGAGCCACAAAGAGCGCAGATATGTGCATACTGGTAGCAAGACCATTAGAGCAGATACAGTATGTTGAGGCATGCATAGACGGCGGCACCACTGAGGAGACCGGCACAAACCTGGTTCTTAGCGACCTCAAATTGGGCTACACGGAACTCCTGGACCAAGGCAGGAATGTCGAGGTTATGCCCACACAATGGCTTCGGAATTCGTTCTTTAAGCGTATGTCCAGTCCAGAGAGTTGTTATATAAACCAACTGTTCTTGTGTAAGCGTTGGCCCAATGGAAAGACTGATTATGACATATTGATTGGCTCTGGAGTATTCGCTCAGCCCAAGGTCCTTAGAGCTGTTAACTACTGGTCGAACGAGACGCTCCACAAATAGTTGAACTCTGGAATGTGTTAGTGGTAGGGTCACAAGTGTAGTGATGGAAGCACTCACGGTAGTCCATGTGATGTCCAAATGTCCTCAACGACGTTATCCAGAGGACGCCTGAACGAAGACTCTAGGGGTAGAAGGCCGGGTTGTTTGCGGGCCAGATCCATGATTTCGTCACGCCTCAACGGGTAATCACCAGCAGGCTCCACTTGTGCTCTTAAATCGGCAA